>JACXGK010000142.1:24396-88981 GCA_016801125.1 Novumbra hubbsi | reverse complement strand
GGTAAGGAGATTATACTGCCGGTCCTGCAGACACACTGCCAGAAAACAGCACCAAAGCTCTGTACAGACCTCGGTCATTGGGCTTCTAGGGATGGTGTACGCTGCTGCCGCTGCCATGTCACAGACCGATAACATTACCTTCTACTGCACCCACATGGCCTCAGACTAATTTACTATAACGACCTATCCGCGCCGCAGATAAGTACACTACAAGGTCGTAATATCGCCAACGTATAGGAGACACTTCATGTCGCTGATATTTACGTTACGCGCGTGCATTGTCCACCGAATCGAAAACTAGCTGGCTATAGCATGCTTAGACTATTACTATCTAGATAGATAGCTACTTTAGTTAAGTTAACATAATTTTCCTTAAGCAAATGACACACAGTTTAATATCTTAGCGCTTGTTAGACGTGTTCAAACTTTTAGTCGTGTTGACAAAGTTGGTTCGTGAAAGAATATTAACATGGTAGCATGAGTAGAAGTCAGCCAGGGTTAGCTGACTACGTTAACATGCTAATCATGTTGGATTGCTACGTAAAGTATACTTTCGCGTCTAGTTTATGGAAAACTCACCGTGTTTATATCACAAATGCTTGATAAACTCTGTGCAGTAATTTCATTCATCCTGGTAGACAAGCACATTTACATAACTGTCTCGTTACCATGTTGTTTGTTTCCATGTAAGATAGCTAGCTTTCTAGCTAGAGTTTACTCCGCAAACACCCACTGTCTCCTCTAAACAGCAACAACGACTTGCCCCAGTCAGTCGCAGACCCGTGACGTTTCGGGTCGCGTTGCTTTCGTCTGACGCATTAGCTTAATCTTGCAACTGAGAAATTGTGATCGAACGTTTTTGATGTTATTTCTATTGGTAAAAACACGTTGTGGAGAAATTAATACCGTATTCGTTTTGCACGCCATTATTCCGGTTTCGTTTTGCATTCTACGCTAAACTCCAGTCTTTTCATCATTGTGTGTGGTAATAAATGTATTAGATGGAAAACATGGCTTCTGCTGTTGTTTTTTATAACATCTTGTGCTTTTTTCACATTATTTATTTAACCTGATGTAGAGTAGACAACATTTATACATCATGTATGAAACGTTTAACCAGGTCACTTGAGCGTAAGGCCTCATTATTTTTCTAAGCAGACTTTGATTCTTACACACATTTCGTTTCTGTGCATCAGTGCGGATAGTAAATCACATATGTGGGGCTCTGCAACGGGTGGAGCCAGGCACCGAGTATCCCTGAGATGCACACACTTACAGGGGATCATTGTTTTAGATAGGTTGGGACAGTCTTCATAAGATCTTTTTATTATAGAAGTGATATTTTAATAATCGATAAGCTGTCATATATACAAGTGATTAATGTATTAAACTGAATGGATTGATCAAGATATGTAAATAAGGCCAATCAGTATACAGCAACCAATATGTTAAAACAGTATATCTATTCTATGTCATCAAATATGCACTGAGTGATAGAACAAGTACACTGGAAAACAAACTAAGGTCAGTACCAGGCCCTAGATGATAGCATGACTTCACCCTGGAAAGACCGTAAAATGTATTTAATTATTTATTATTATTTATTATTACCAGGTTCATTATTTTTAGAAGCGTCACAACACCTTGCCACCAATAACAGAGCTACGTTATGTAGTGTTAGATTTCCGTTCTCAACCAAATGATTAGCCATTCAGGTCTGGGGAGATTCCGTTGTTAACCTTCCACAGTCTTACTTGTTCTCCTGTTCTCCTAGCAATCTCGCAATCTAGCAAAGTTAACACAACATTTTATGCCAAAAGCACATAGAAGGGGGTCAAAGTTAATAGCCAATCAGTACATTAGTCCATTCCGTCCATGACAAAACCCAGGTGGCCTGCTCCTAGCCATAAAACTAGAAATTGCCACAGAGGGACGATCTATTAATTGCCATAGACGGATTATCTATTTAAGTGATACACCGATAAGACATTGTATAATGTGTGTCTGAGAGCTGTACTTTGGTTGTTCTGCAGAGCAACACGGCTTTGTTTCCCATAATTAAGTCTACCATTGAATTCAAATAGGTCATTTCTGCCACCTCGCTTCCTGCTCTTAAACTCTCTCACAATTATTGTCTTTAATTTTCAATGCCACCTCTTTTTTTGTTTTGCTGATGTTTCGTTTTTGTCGACAAACATCTTTCACACTTTGCTTGGGGGGGCAATATGTACCTGTCCTCTACCAGGACGTTTTACCACTGTTTTGAACTTAACGTAAGACGTATTTGGGTAAGACGTATTCGTTTTATGGACACTGTTCATATTCATTGCCTGAATAAAAATACTTTTTTTAAAGCCTTTAATGGCACTACGACAATGACCCCCTCCTTGGACCAGACCTACCACCTCTGAGTCGTTGAGGGGTCTTCTGTGGTTGGGGGTGTTTATGGCAGCCTCTCTCCGGTCCGTCATAAACTACCAGGGAGACCTCGTTTCAGCTTCAAGCGTTTAATGCCAATCGTAGTTTAGTTTAACAGGCAAATGGTATGCAATACATAAAACATATACAGATATCGATATCAGGGAACTCTAGCTTTTCGCGCCACAGACTGGTGGATCCAGTTATCAGTCTCACGGTCCACTCGAGCTCTCCGGTCCCGAGCAGGCAGTACTGATTTATCCTCCTCTCTACTTGGATGTCTGTGGTTAAATAGTTTTCGACCCTGAGACAAGTCTCTTCCTCTTATCTTGCCGACTGCCTTCCTCTCCCATGTTGTGACTATGTCTGAGCTTCGTTTTTCAGTATGCGTGATAAAGAATCGCATTAGCTTACTCTGTGCTGTGTGCGTTGCAGGACATAAATGCATAGTCAACCAGTGTAGAATTCAAACTACTTCCCCCGAGTCTGAAACAGAGAATGTCCACACGATCACATGTCTCCAAAGTAAACGCCTTTATTACAGATATATCTGGAGATCGTTCCCCACAATACAGCCAAGAAGATCTGAATCTCTTTTTCACCTGGAAAGTTTTATACAACCCCTCCCACCCCACAGTCATTGCATAGAATTTGTTGAGTGTGCTTCCTGGGTGGGCGTGTCCCTTCTTGCAGACCCCCTCACTATCCGTGGGGCCATCTGGTGACCTCGGAGGCAGACGAAGAAGACAGTTGAAGGGGGTAGCCTGGCGCCAGGAGATCTGATAGGAAACCTCTGCTAGCTCTTGTTTACTTTTCCTCTTCATTGTCCGCATCAGTGTGTCCAGCTAAAAGGCAATATACCTGTCTTCCTATACATTCTATGTCCTTGCCTTAATCTCTTGATTTATGGTCCTACTTCTGGTAACATTTTATCACCCCGTCCTTGCTATCTCTGAGTTTACCCCCACAGGCAAGGTTTGTTTATAATAGCACACACTCTTTCAGTCATAGTATCATACATAACATCGTATAATATTCTAATCAACCATCGTTCTTTAAAGGACAGAAGAATAGAGCAAAGTGTGACTATGTGTGTGCGTCTTTTGTGTTTTAAGATTTTGTAGCAGTTTATTACAAACGACAAAGATAAATGGCAATATAAAAGTCAACCCAGAGGTTCTCAAAAACAAATGGGGTTCAGTATGCATTTTCCATGGTGACTGTGTGCTTTTTAAAAAAGCATGGGTTATTTCACATTTTTAGAATTTGCCTTAATAGACATATTATAAAAAGTATGAATAGAATTGCCCCTGTATTGAGCCCCAAAAATTGTATGCACTCAACATCTGTAAAATCTACTATATGTAAAACCAAAATAAAGTAGCTTTATTGGTTACTTTATTGGATTTCGTGCTATAGACTTTGAAGACATGTCTTTGTCAATATCTGGTAGTACAAAAAGCCACAATCGTGCACAAATATTAATATGATAATCAGGAGCCCCTACTGCATGATATATCATAGTATAGAAAGTTCTATAATCTAGTAACGCATTTCAAATTGTTAAAAGGGTCCATTGTTGATTAACATAAAATACATAATGATGCACATCTTGTCCTTGTTTTCTGTTCCTACAACATGGACAATCTATGTTAATTCTTCATTGAAGAACTGGAATGGTGGAAAAAATAATACATTTATACATTAAACACATTTTTATTGAGCCTGATATGGGTTACACTTAATGAAAAAAGGATAATCTAAGAGAACTACTTCCCTTTCAGGAGCTAATATTAATATGACAGTTCCAAATCAGCTTTTCACCCTCATTAAACCACCTCAAACATCAGCTGTGGCATTTATGAGAGCCACACAGCAGTATGCTACGATTGACCTGAGGATTCCTTAAAAAAATAAAAAAAAAATAATAGAAGTGTTTTCCCTCATCAAGTCATATCTTTTGTTTATACAACGGATGATATGGAATGTTGTTTGGAAAAGGTAAGTGAAAGGAAAAAAAATAGTAATCCACTGTTTAAAAGTTTCTATAGAACCACAAAAAATGAAAAGACAAAATAATATATAAAAATAAAAAACTTTTTTGCCCCCAGGATGTCAGACATGCGGGTGGAAGGGGTTGAGAAATACCCTGTTAAAGGAAAAGAAGCCAAACAACATGTTGTTTCAGTTGTGTTTCTGCTTCTGTATCATCTCAAACTTAAATCCTGACCTCAATGCTCTAATTGTACGTAAGTGTACCTAACCTTGGCTTGTACAGTAGACGAGGGTTTCAAATGTCTGCAAGTACATTTTCTAACAGAATACACAGCGCTGACAGTCCTGTACAGACAGATGCAAAATCAGAGGGGGAAAGACCCACCTCCACCACCCCCATCTTTTGCTTTCATTTTCCAAAAGTGCAAATTTGTGTTTATATTACGTTTACAATTGTTTTTTTGTAGTTTTTTTTTTTTTTTTATTGTTCAACTCATAATACAAGAAAGAAAATAAGTCACTTCCAACCTCGACCCTTCCCACTATAATAAACCCCCAAAGCCCTGTCCTAAACCAACCACTACTACTACAACTATGTCCCCCCCACCAGCAACACCTAGAACTCTGCATTTAAAAACCACTAATTTCATGCTGCATTAACACCAGCCAATGTTTGTTACTTGACAGAGCCCTCTTCCGCGGCTTCTCCTAAAATCTCTTACAGTAAACGGTTACTGTCTGTGTGCGTGCGTTTACAGTTAAAATATATATATTACTTTCTCGTTAAATAGTATGCCTTTTGCACGGACTTGCATGCATCGAGGAGCATGTTGGCAAGATGTACACGGAGTGGCATGTGGAGGGCTTGCTCAGGCTGTAGGCTCCGGGCAGAGTCCAGGCACTCTCTGTTTTGGTCCCCCTGTAAACAGGTTGGCCCTTTGTTTCCATTGCAACCAGGTCAGTCCAGAAGATGATTCTCCAGTGTGTTTTATTTGTGTGTGCGCTCATGTTGGTGTACGTGTGTGTGTGTGTGTGGTGCTTTTGCCCCCCCCCCGAGGAACAGCTGAGATCACTGAAGTTTTGTTCCAAGTTTCCGTTGTCTGTTCCTGTAGGACAGATGTGACCAGACATTTAAATCATTACTAGACATGTAAACATGGCTGAAAACCTCAATGTAAGGGTCACAGATTGCCTAACCTCCGAATATGCCTCACCTTGCCTCTGATCTGGTCACAGTGTACTCAAACCACAGGATGTTAGGAATCAGGCTCGTATCTCGCACCAAAAAGAACTCTGATATTGGCCTGTCAGCAGTCAAGGATGGGTAAAGAGAACAAAAAACTAAAATCAGGAAACACTGACAATAGAACAGGTACAGAAATAATCAGGATAAAACAGGTAGAAACACAGCCCAAATTCATAAAAGACTTTGGGCCTTTTGGGAGAGGTGCCCACTTTACCATGCTGCTATCTTGGGGAAGAGAGGTGTGAGCACCTCCTGTGTGAAGAAAAACCAGACAATTCCAATGGTGCTCCCAGCCACTCCCCCATAGAAGACCTGACCCCAAGTGTGGTACAACAAGTAAACCCTAAAAAAAATACAATTTAGTCATCAATACAATAACTAGTGCATCAAAAAATGTAGCAAATGACAGTATAGTTTTAACTGCAACACAGTTAAAGGAAACAAGCTACTGTGTTTGGGTCTAGAATTCAAATAAGAGCCCTTCCCCCCCACCATGTCTGCATCCCTCACCTGCCGTAGGACACCGAGAAGGCCATACCCAACAAAGTTACGGAAAGTATGTGTCTCCACAGTAGTTCCACGCACCGAGCATTGTTCGTTTGATGCATTCTAGACACGGAAGGCAAAGCAAGCCATCCAACATCACAAGGTCACAAGGTCACGTAGTATAATAACAAATGGGGTTCAACAATAACATTTTAAAACTTGTTATTAATATCACTGAATTTAAAAACATGCAAGCATCAACAAATAAATAATTCTATTTTATATAGAATTCTCAGTATGAATGGCTTAGACAAAATTAAAAAACTAAAAAGTAGACTTGGGCAGAAGCATCACTCACCTTAAATAAAGGAAAAGAAAGAAGTAAACAACAAAAAACCAGATGAATTGGGAATGACTGGAAGGCATCCCAAACTCTGTGGTCAGGGATGCATGAGCTCCTGAAAAGACAGACAATAACAGCGTGGATATATATATATATGCACTTAGGGTTAGGAAAACCACTCTCCTTATCCTACAGATGTACTCCCTGCCTGGCCAGAATAAATACATCTCTGGCTCGCTCCAACGTGAACCATTTGGGGGGGATCTCCACGACATCTAACCGTAGTTACCGGGAATGTAACTCTGGTTATACGAGTGGAGCGAAGCCCCCTAGAGTATGTCCCCTGCCAACCTCACCACGTTCATTCTCGCTGAATTAGCAGGACGCTGTGCTCTGGGCACGCCCAGTTATATAGGGGCAGGTGTGCCTGGATTGGCTGAGTTATATTCCCGGTAACTGCTGGTTGCATAAGTGTGCACACCCTGTACAATGTTGGTTTTTACCAATTACCAAGGCAATAGTGTAATGGATGTAATTGGTCAACACAATAAGTATCTTGTTGCTTGACTCACCTGCACAAGGACGGGGCTCCTGGAGAATGTGCTTCAGCAGCCAATTCACCCCTTCGTTAAGTACAAGCCCACCAAAAAAGGAGATCTAGGGTAAGGAATGAGAAAGGATTTGGTTTGATCAGTGGCATTATGTGACAGTGTAGATACATATGGTATTTTTAAAAATGTCCAACACGAGGATAGGCTCCAACATGACCCAACATTTTTTGTATAAAAGGGAAAAATATCTATATATATGACCTTGTACAACATTTCTGCATGTTGGGCCAAGCATACATATTGTGTGTGTGTCACGCGTGCTCATTTAGTGCTCTAGCACCGATTTGCGTATCCACATGTGGAACATCTTACGGATGCCTGAAATTGAGTTCCCTTATGGGGGCAAAGATCTGGGTCACATTACTTACCGTGTGCAGTTCACGCTTGAACATTATGAGGGTTACAAAGCCCACAAGGATCACTATGGGTAGCAGACTAGTGTAGGCCAACACTTGTCCAGTCAGGTCACCTATTAGAAGGAAATACGTTAGTGTACACAATCACCTTGCTGGACATTTTGAACATTTAGGTTAACTTGAATAGTGCACCTTTACAAGCTCCAATTCTTTTCTATATTTGTTTATATTTATGTTTGTTATATATAAATAAGGAATGAATGAGCAATTATTACAGTATTATACCACTATTTAAACCATCTAGAATCTTGTCTAACCTTTCCAATGCATTTACTTTTTGTTATATCAGTGATTATTAAAGATGCCTTCAATGCAACTTGCAACCATAATGGCAGTTATAATTCTTAGGTATTATGTATACAGCCAAGTTTTTTTAGTTTTCTATACAATTTATATTTTTATCGACGTGCAGAATGGATAAACTACTAGCTATATGGAAAGATAGATGGATATTAACTTATTACTCCATCATTAATATAATGACAGAATCGCTCGTTGGTATAATGAGTTAGCACAACTACGACCGCTTTAGAACCTGCATTTTGAGATTTACTAAGAAAGGTTGCAAAGTGTGGCTAGTTAGCGGTTTATAAGTCATACTAGCGTACGATTCTCCACCTAAGGAACGTGGGTATGTAGGACATCTCACAACTATACACGATAAAAGGTAAGACCATCCATCTTTGTGGTAAATCTTTCAAAACCAGATTAAAAGGCACAGGCAACAGATTTTAAAGAAAATTTCATAACGTTAGCAGAGACGAACTACTGCTCGGCACAGCATTTCAGCTAGCTAACTTGCAGTCTCACAAAGAAAACGAGTTGGTTTTGCCGGGACAGTTGTCATATAGCAAACTAAAGCCACTAACTACATTTGAAATAATACGTTTATTCTGTGCAATTGTCGTTTATGACAATTGAAAAGCGATCATTTTAAGTAGCAAAGACAGCTCGAGCTAGTTAGCTTGGCATTGTGACAACTTCCAGAACTGCGCATGCGAATGTCACACAATTTGGCAGATCATCTAACATTCCCAGCGGAGCTGTGTACACGCTTTTTTGTAGGTCTCACTATTTGGCAGCTCATGTCGGTCGTGCCCATTCAGTTGCATATCATTCCACGACCACTGGCAGATTATCAACGCATGAAACATCCAACAGACGAATGTAGACAAAAGAAACGTTAAAAATATTACACTTACCAGCAGGGAACTCTACATGGGTTAGCGATACCGACCGCCATTGAGGTGGTACCGAGCACTGTTCTTCCGACGCCATCTTACCCGGACACCGGGCTATGTGGATCGACAAATCAGAATGTAGTTGCAAAGTTTGTTTGCCCAATAGGAAACCCGGTCCCTTCAACGAAAAGCAGCCATTCACAGGAGCAGATCCACAAAATGAAGAAAATAGCTGTATGGGAATGTAAAGACTCGTTCAACGCTCATGAATGATCATGTTGTTAATGCATGCGTCTTGTCCAATCCTGTGTCCCATATGAAAAAAATGAATGGGAATGTGTAAATGCAAAAAATTGTTTGGTTGGAGATCTGGTGTTGACAAAAAACTGCATTTATTTATAGCAATTTTGAAACACTTGCTTTTTTTTTTAGCAAACCCATAACCAGCGTATGTAGCTAAATAGTTCCTTTGATATACTTGGCCTGAATCATCTCATTCTTTAATTTATCATTCATTTATATGAAAGCCCTGATGAAAGTCAGAGACATTCAGTGTTTGATTGTGAAAATAAATCGATATATATCTATTAACAGATCACTCACAAACCAAACCAACTGTTCCAATTAAAAAATGTTTAAGGTTTGTGCTGCCATTGTAATTTCACAACATCTTGGACAGCAAAATGAATGAATAGGACACTGGTTTAGAACAAGTCTTATACTTTCAAATGTTTTATACTGTGACTATTTGCATTCATCACAAACCTACTGTCTCATAAGCAGAATGAATAACCAGAGTTAACTAGCCTCATCTGTTCATGCATGAGTCCCAATACCTAAATCCTAAGGTTTAAGCACTTTCCACATTGAAAACTGTTAAAAGCAGCAATAATCATTTCGGAGTAATCCCAAAATCTGCTATTGTCTAATATTACAATATTTTTCTCATTTTTAAATCCCAAGTATCAGTCATTAAGAGAAGTATTTCCAAATTAATTGAAGCACCCAAAACTATGCTGACTGACGAGACAAAAACCAAACAGCAGTACAGATATGACAAGTGTCCACATGCAAAGGCAGCAAAGGGTAAGGTGATTATCTGATAACACATACAGTAATGTAGAACTATTGCTGGTTTTTCTTGAAGACCTAAAAACTAATCTCCACCATTCGATTCTGTAAGCAGTGATACATTGTATCACTCTCCTACTGGGATGTGAATACTGACAGATTCATAAATTTTATAGGCTACTATACATTTGATAGTAACTGGATTTTAGGAGACTCCAAAATAGGCAGGAGTTTATGTCAATCAAATTATGAGATTAATTATACAAATTAGACAAACAAAAAAACACATGCAAAAGACATAAAAACAAAAACGTAAATTGTCTGCCATTTTACCATTGGATTACATTTCTGCAAAAGCCTCAACCTCAAAGGGATATCAGAAAAGTATGTTAAAATTCAATATCATTATCATCAGTAGATTTCTATGAGCAAGTGAAATGAATAATTAGGCCTACAAATGATCTTGCCTCGAGTGCGCTATTTAGTTTCATTGCAAAAAAATTGAGTTAGAAGAGCATTTAAAAATATTTCTTTTGTTCATTAAAGTGCAACAAACATAAACAAAGGCAAGGTCTCCCATGTGCCAGAAAACAACACACCAAAGTGAAACTACTGGTTATAGAATAGTTCAATATCCTATAGTAGACCTGTAAATTTCAGCTACACTTTCAGATAAAGGTTACTTGCCAAGAATCCAATCTCGTAAGCTCCACTTTATACGTTTCACTTCAGCCAGTTCATTAAGGACACCAGCACAATCACAAAAACAGTATTGTGGCTAAATATACAGGCTGACAGGCCTTGGTGTATTCAGTTACTGTTCAATTGAACAACGCTAAGCGTGAAATGATTGTCAGAACAGCTCATGCTCCAGGACACACACACGAAAAAAATAATCTAATAAAAAAATGTCCAGCCTCAGTGTTGAGAGTGAAACCAAAGTGGTAGAATGGAAATTTGTTGTTAATAGCAGGGCCAGAAACAGGTGCTGTAATTTAAGAAACTTCACAGTACAACAGTGATGCGAAGAACAGCATCTAAGAATGCAGGTGCAAGGACCCCTAGAAATACTAGGCCTATCCACTGGGGAGCGCTCATGAAAACATTGGATTACCGGTCAAACGCACATGAGATACTTGGTAGTACACTGACTGAACCAGGTTGGGAACTACTGCAATGAAGCGTCATTGGGACACGTTTTGAATGGAACATTCTTAGCATGAATGAACCACCGTCCAGTATGTTGCAAGTGCATGAGGCAATTGTGTCAGCATGGGGGGAAAGAAATCCTTGTGGTATGTTTGACACCGTACAATCCATTCAGACCGCTCTCGAGGGAAAGGTGGGTTCTGGCCCAATACTACATGGGGGTCCTTAAACTGGCTTCGGAGTGCATGTGGATTTACATGAGAGTTGGGATTCTGGGCGAGAGCAATACCTTTAAGCCATGATTCTGAATACACAGCAAAGATACAAAGAGGTTTTACATCAAGATCACAATGACATACTGCATACTACATTGTACACATGTCATTTGAATAAGACTGGCAACTAGCCTGCGAACAACCCTTGACAACACTCGAGTCAACAACACGTGTCATAAGTAAAAACACAATACATTTCTTCATAACAGCAGAAATTATAGACACCGTCATTTGGTACTGAATTGCTTTTTTTTTTTTTTTTTTGCATACCTAAGGTGTGATTACAGACAATAGGAGGACCTTCTCAGTGGCTCATACACCCCCACACACACTCTCGCAAACCCGTAGACACAACACTAGTCAAAAGTGACCATATTCCATCTCATCCAAAACAGTGCATGATAACCTATTTCTTGTTCTTCTGGGGACAGTCGATGTCCAGAGAAACCCCACAGTTTATTACAATTTTCCACTGCTTGGGGTCCCACTGCCTGGTCCAAGCCAAGGAACGGACTGTTAACTTTCCAACATCTGGCCTTACAGACGGTGTTACAAGTGCTACTCTTCTGCAGCAACCTCTTTCATTACATCGTGATCCTAATCGGAAAATAAGTACAGATATAATGAAATGTCTCATGGCTTAGCCGAGATGAAACAGAAGCAACGTGCCGAACAACGTTATTATTTCTAAGTGCAAGAAATTGGCCAAGAACGTCGGGACCACGGATCCCCTGTCCAAGAATACACTTACAGCACATCAAAGACATAGACAACGTCGTCTCGCCGATTGGTTGTTGGTTCACAACAAGTCACAAAGAAAAGGGGAATAAACCTCCAGCTCTTCCAACAGAAAGAGTGTGAACGGAGTCATAACGCAACAAGTTCCATGAAGTCCAATTCAAGTTGGGTTCTGTTGGATGCTCGGCAGGAGGTACTGCAGCAGGACCAAGAAAGAAAGAAGCCTCAGAACAACCATGTGAATGATGACCTCTGAATCTGCCTGGTTGTGACCGTCCCAGCCCCGTCCCACGTAGCTCAAGTCAGACAGACATTTTCATCAGGTCACACCGAACCGTCGGCCAAATGAAAAATGAACATCTTTCTTCTTAACGCTTGTGCATCCCTGCTTAACTCAGTTCCTAGAACAAACATCTTCAGTGGTAGTTGGAGGGACAGAACCCAGCTGCTGTGTCGGCCTGCGGCGGGGCTCCGTTGGGTTCCTGCAGGCCGTGGACGCCCAGGTACCCAAGCAGGATGTCACTGCGACGGTGAGACAGGCTGAGGATGTCTTCGGCCAGGGACGGGGCTGAGGTGAAGCGCACCTTGTCGTGGTCAAACATGTCTTTCAGGTACTGCACTATTTGTTGCTAGGAACGGAGAGGAAAACAAGTACATTTACCGGTGAGCAATGTCCTCGTACAATATTAGTTTGTGGGATTAGGGTTTCGAAAACTTTTTTTTTCCACTTTCCAAATGCATTTCAGACCTGAAAAATCGCTTGAATTCAAGCAGGCTGGGTGGTTCCTTTGCAACAGTGACAAGGATCATAATATTGAAAGCAATTTTGAAATATTGAAAGCAAGATATTGCTAAAGCATGATAGAGATCATAATGATTCATTGGCAATTTAAGGCAAACTCAAACTGTGGTAATTATTGCAGGGGGGGTCTTAGCTAAACCGATAAAGGGATCCATAAAATCCTTTGCAAGTTCAGGCTCTCTAACAAAGTCAAAGTAACCTTTTTTATGGTCAAATGCACAAAATAACGGATGGGAAAACAACCCGTCGGGGAAGCTAGGAGCACAGCTCTCACCTTAAAGATGGTGCACACCTCACTCAAGTGCTGCCGTGGCCCCAGGAACCCAAAGGCCAGGACTGGGCTAACGTGTTCGGATATGGCGTAGAAATGGGAGATGAAACCATCGGGAACCATCAGGAGACGTCGCTTGGCCTTCAGAACGGACCAACATGCAGTTGCCAGGGCCTGAAAATATGTTCAAATATCTCTAAAACTGGTATAAAATCCTGCTCTGCGTGACCGCCGGTGTAATTAGAATTGTGCCGTGTTAGCATGTTGTGCTTGGTTCAATAGTGTTACTGTGTGGTGTGTGTGTGTGTGTGTGTGTGTGCGCACGTCTCACACCGTCTCCTTGAAGCTGTCTGAGAGCCAGCGGTTTCTAAGCACAGCCACCACAGACGAGGGGGGGCTCTCTAGATCCTCGAAGGCGTCCATTAGGATAAAGTCCAGCACAATGTCAAAGAAGTTCATAACCACCACCTGGTAGTTACAGGTCACAAGAGTACGTCAGGAGGTTACAGGAGTTCAGAAGCTTCAAATCCCCCTTCTCATATATTACTAGGGACCCACCATGGCAAAACAGGTATTTTTTTCTTTAATTAACAGTAGGATTCATGGGGGATTTATGGGGAAGGGGCAGACCAAAAATAAATAGCCTCACCCCTCGTCCCTCCAGCTCCATCTTGCTGACCGGCCAAGTCTCTTCTCTCTGGGTGTAAAGAAGCATGTCTTCGTAGGCTTCTAGGAAGGCTTTGGGACTCTACATTGCAGTAAATAATAAAACAAAAAGGGAGAGAGCGAGTTAAAAAAGTAGCAAACGGTCAGAGAAGATACAGGGTATTGTGAATGAGGAAATACCAGGGTATGAGAATATTTTATCTTAAAATCTGCTTTTCTGTAATGTTACAAACTTTGACGTGGCATATGGTCTTATAATAGCATGGGTCAAATAACTAAGCAACAAAGTTATCTGCAGTCAGTAAAGTTAAGTATTGGGGATACTAGTTATCACCTTATTTGCTTTGGTCATGAGTCCGGTGATCATCTGCTTGCCAGACTCCATGAAAAACGTGCGGTGAGTTTCATCCAGCAAAAGAACCTGTCAGAACAATTTGGACTTCAGCAATACGGACACAGTGTAGTCACATCAAACCCAAATGAAATTGTCCATAAATCTCTTTCTATAAAGCTGTTCAGACCTGGAAAGCTTGTCTCACACAGTGGAGTTTGGAAAGGAAGTCTTGGTCACCGTAGCATTCTAGCAGCTCAGTTCTAAAGAGCGGAAATGGAAAAAATGGGAATAGGAAAAATAAGTTGTATTTAACACTTTTTTTCAAGCATTTATATACTTCTTTCAATGAAAAAAAGCACAATATCTGTTTGTTTGAAATCAGCTACTGTACACAAAGAAACAGCTGCCTTCCAAATACTTCAGCGGTGCTCCATTGATTGTGCCTGGTGCAACAAAACCAATGGCATGGTCCCAAAAAACACAAATTCCAAACCTTGCCTTCGACCAAGAACTCAAAAATAAATGATGTGCGCCCATTAAACTGGTACTCCACTGCTACTGACCGGAGGGCTCGACAGGGCACGCCGCCTGCCTGCACTAGGGACAGAGCCTCCTCGTAAAGAGCAGCTGGCCGCAGAGGCTGGTGCACCTCCTCCAGAGACAGGTTGTCCAACAGCTGCAGAACAGAGAGGGAAAAGGAACATTCCTCATCATGCTTGCTCATAAAAGCCAACACATTATAGTCAGGTCTGGCCACCCCTTTGAGTCTGGTTCCTCTCTTGGTTTCGTCCTACAAGCCATGACAGAGAAAGGTTGTGCGAAAACAACAGCATGAGTGTGTAATATAGAGATTGTAGGTGTATGGGGGAGAGAGAGGAGGAATTGTGTGCGTATGATAAAGTGAGAGAATGTGAGGTGAATGAGAGAGATTCACCTCTGCCGCTGAGAAAAAGGAATCATCCGAAGTGATTGTTGTGGCGTCGTCATCGCGCATTCTACTCTCCAGGTTTGGCATGATGAGGGTTCCCTCACTCTCTGACAGGACGATAAAAACCGAGCCACAACATGAGGACTACATAAGATAAATGTCCATTTATGGTTAAATACAAAGGCCGCTGCCTTTGACAAAACCCACATTCCTGCTAGTGGTATGCTTTTAGCTAATGCTACATCTACCGCACACCCAACACATGGGCGCTAGTGTAGCATGCTAATTACCAAAGTCTGCCAGCAGGCTATCAGGGGGAATGGTGGCGCCAAAGTCCTCCTGTAGGTGGTAGGCCCGGTGAAGGAGAGTCTCCAGCTTCTCAGCAAAGACCTTGTTACGCGACTCGGACTGACACTATGAAAACAAACATGAAACCGACTTCAATCACCGTGGCTTTTGCAGGGCCAGAGATGCCCAGTGGAGAGCGGAGTAGACTCCAGCCTCTGGTTTCAGCGGCCCCAGCCTCCACCATTTTAGTATGAGCTTTGAGCTGCTTCCTTTGGCCCTGGACTTCTTCTTTAGGCGGAATAATTTAAAAACAAGGTAAAACCAATAAAAAGAGCTGCGCCGTACCGTTGAGAGTGAAATAGTTCTGTGGCGTACCGTGGGCATGTTGGGACACGCTGCCGGCACGTCTAGGGCCAGGCTGGTACTGGCGTTGGAGGCACTGGAGTGGGAGCGGATGTTCAGAGCCTGCTCCCATTTCTGAAGGGCCTCCTCAAACAGCTCCATGCCTGATGTGTGTTATGGGACGGGTCAATTTCAATGATATAGGATTGACACTGTAAAACCTATTCATGCATTTGCACATTTATTCCGGCATGTCCCAATGAAGAAAATAAATGACCAGCACACAATCAGCTTGATGAAATGACCCTCCTTATATGCTGAGCAAAAATATAAACACAACGTGCAGTCTATGGCAACAAAAATTAATCAATAAAAAAAAAGATAATGTTGATGATAAAAACGGTTGGCAACGCATTATCGATTAGTAGGGTCTGCATGAGAAGCATCTAAAAAAAAAAAATCAAACATTTTGAAAGATGGCGGAGGCTACACCGGTGGGAAGTTGTGTACGACTAAAAACGTAGTCGTACACAACGAAGTATGGGACCACCTTACATTTAAGAAAACAGGCATATAAATATGTTACAGTCAAACACAGTGATGCGTCAAAGGTGTCTCAACCAGTTTCATTATACCTCGAAATGCTTCCCCAACAGTTGAAAAACTGTTGTTATTATAACTACAGTTGTTTTAATGAAATCGATGTAAAAGGATGTCTATAAAGTTGGTAACATTTAAACACAAAAGTTTAATTTATTTTAAATGTAACACTTTTATTTCATTCCGTAATTAATGTATTGTTTTCTATACGATTAATCAAACGTAGTAACTGACAGATCAATCGATTCCCAATATGTTAGTTGCATCCCAAGAGCAGTCCTTTCAAATACTTTACAGTTCACATAACGTAATCTACATTTCCACAAAAGCTCTTATTTCTTACATAAATGCCAGACACCTTTTGGTCCAAAATGCAATGACCTAAACTGTCACCAAAGACACATTGAGGGTAACAATAAATGAGAGCATCTGAAGATGCTAGCCGTCGCCACAGCCCAAATCTAACATGCGGCTCGACCAGTATTTTTTTTTATCCTACCTTGAACAAATAGACAGACACTATTATGGATAATGGAATCTTATCTTTACTTTGACTGGAACATAAACGCAGTCCCTGGTATTCTAATGCATAGCAAGGGGTGTTGTCCTTTTCATTGAGTTGATAACACTATTTGAGAACTGGGAGTGTATGGGAGGCATCCTAGACATGTGGTTGTGGTAGAAAGATAACAGTGTGATTAGCTGAATTAGAGAGATGTCTTTGTCCATGTTTCAATGGAAAGACAAACTGCATTCTCAGACAAAACACTATCTATATCAAAGTTTGTCTCCCTCAATACGCTACTTAGAATTAAGAAGAACACTTCTTTCGAATGTCAACAATTATCTAAATTTGACTTTGGGAAATCCTGTTCCTCATGGATAACATTGAACCGTCTTGGTTCTGATATTCACAAAGGGGTTAATTACCAATGATGTACAGGTTCTCTGCATTTGCATCCTCCACAGATCCTGACTCTTCCTGCACCGGCTCAGACTCCCAGGGAGTCAACGGATTGGCCGACTGGTTTGGAGAAGGTGGGACTCGCATCTGTGACACAAAAGGTTCTATGTTAATATACTTGTAATTGGTAAGGGGCCAAGACAACAAGAGTCTAAAGAGTAGTTACATTAAGAGACCCTGAGCCATCAAAGTAAAAACCAAATCAATCACATCCTATTGGCTCCTTGTAGGTGGCCAGTGGCAGCCTAATTATCAGAAAAATGTAAGGAAGTAAAAAACAGCGTACAGAGGCTATACTGTGGGAGGAGCTTGAGTGTTTGCTGGGGGCTAGAGAAGAGATGCCACTCAGGGTGTCGTTGCTTCGTGCGCTGGGGCTCATCATTTGTCGCCCAGGAAACGGACCACCTGGGATGAAAACAAAGCCATTAGCATGCACTTTTCTCAGCAAGGCATTTGGAAGACAAAACAAGGATTTTTACTCACATCATTCCAACGTCCGGCCGTCAATCAGCCAACCAAACAATACATCAAAAAATCCCCACCACCAATTAACTTACCCCTCTTCAAGGATGACGGTCGCCCTGACCGGAGCAAAACCTCTGGTATTCCCACAGGCTTCAGGTCGTCATTCGAGGTTGTTGCTTGTTTGCGTTTGCGACCGCGTCTCTTCATTTGGTGGGCAGTGAGGGCCAGGGCTACGCTACCCAACGCAGTGGCAAACAGCACCTTCTTCAGACTCGGAGAGAGCTTTAGCTGAGAGAATATGGACTGACAGGAAAAAGACAGACTTGTTAATTGATTAAAACCAGAAGCTTTCTTTACAGATGAGCTTTGCACACCTTTGTTTTTGGCAGGATTGTTATTTGTAACATTTTATGAACCGATTCTTGCATTGAACTGCAAACTTTTTGGTTTTGGGGATGTTATGTACCTGTCCAAAAGTTGAGTAGAGAAAAACAGGGATTTCAGCCACTGTCATGGCTAAGGCCTGGGCGATAGACATCCCTTCTGCCCTTCCGATTGACATTTCAGTAAGTGATTGTCCACAGAGCCTCCGATCAGCCCTTTAAATGGACCTCCTAGAACCAGCACAGCACCAAGTCCTGGTTCTGAATGGGCTGTGGTCGGCCACTTCTGAGCCTGTCTGGGATCTACACCGTTCCAGCTTCAGATAGTAGTTGCTTCCTTTGCAACAGAGGGCTGTTTTTGGAGTGACTCAGCCCTGTCCACACTGGTCCTGTTGCCCGCTCTTTTCGTCATTGAAACAGAGGCACCATCTTTCTTGAACCATGTATACCTAGAGAGAGGTCAATTTGTTATAATTGCTGTAATTAAGTCATATCAATCAATGATATTATATTCTGACAACTTCACAAATGTGTATAGAACGGAAATCAACTGTCACCTTGAACAATGACGTATACCATAGTTCCTTTCTCAGGACAGGGCACATACTATACAGCACATAGTCGAAGTTGCACTTGCTAGCTTGCTAACATTAGCTCATAGCCAGCATAAGATCAAAGCACTACTAAATTCAAGATGGGAATGGACAAGCGTCCTACTGAACAAATAAACGTGTAGAGCATTTCTAATGTTCTATTTAGTCCTATAAAATACAACAGTCAAAGCGAGACCCCCGTAGCCTAGCTGTCAAGTGGTGTTAGCATCATGGGAGCGACAAGCACTCACAGCTTCTTAACGCGTTAGTTAGCCACTGCTGGTTCACAAAATGTATCTTCACTTTATCACGTTTGAGACTTACCTTTATATCATCAAGAAGGTTCGGCCTGCGACTGGAATATTACAACTTATGGTTTGCCTATTACTGTCCACCATGCTAGTTAGCCCGATAGACTGCAACAGTCCCGTATTAGCTAGGGCTTTGATTCGCGCACTTACATCTACTGTAACATTGCCTTCAATCTGACCTGGCTGTCAGCATCAGTCAGTCATTCAGTCAGTACTAAAACGTACCGTGATGGGGTAATAAATGCGGTATGTCTAATCACGAGCAAATTCTTCTACGGGTAGGACAAATAACTCAAAAGTTTCGTTTATGTTTAGCTACTACGCCAACGTATTGGGCATTCAAAGCGCTGTAGAAGGGCATTTTCACTAAGCGCCGCATTTTGCAGTACACACACACTAGTATGATATTTGCTTCTGGGCGGTAACTTCTGAATTTGGTAGAACGAATGGACCAATGGATTTTGAGTATAGCTGTGTATCCAATAGAAAAAGGAAGGAGGAGGGTGCACATTGGGTATTGAATAGAATCGAATCAAAGATCAAAGTCTAGTGCTTGCTTGTTCCGAATGATAGTTAACATATATACGTTAAAAGGATACAGTGATCGCGTATGAAAATTGTTAGTATACAGTATGATGGTAGTTATATGTACATGTGTAAGGTAAAACACTATCATACCTCAGTACAGCGAAGTTTTAATGTAAGTAGTTGGCCCTACAGCGCCATTATTTCAACCATTGGCCATAAACCTCAGAAAGCATCTTCAAGTTGTTGACCAGACGGAATCTTTAAAAAGTTATTCATTTTTATCCAGATATGCCCACGTTTAAAATAAAACCCAGAACGCAAGGCCGGAGTTTAAACTGCCTACAGCCCTAATGGTAATGCGGATGGCGTCTGTGACGGTGGTATGGTGGGGGTAATGCTGATCCTACATTCTAAGTATTGTCACAGGTGGACATGTAGGCAGACCCCCAATACTATACATTTTAAGGGCTGTATTGGCATGGTAAGCAATTGTTTACATTGTCAAAGCAAATGGAAAAAAAAGAAATAAACATAGAAATAAACATAATAACCATAATAATAAAGCAAACATTACATTTAATAAAGTTAGAAGACAAAACATTTCAGATATTATATAATTTGCTGTGTCTGGTGATGTAAATGTGCGTATCTTTACGAAGATCTAGACACCGCCAGGAATTCGAAACAGGCTTTCTTTTTTAGAAGGAGAGTGGGCAAATTAAGTTATTACCCGTACTTCACGAGTTGGCGTTTTCGGACGGAATCATGCTTGAACGATACAAATACGGCCCAATGATCTTGCTAAATTCGTCCTAGGATCTTGCTACCTGCTTTACTCGATTTTGCCCACCCAGTTTAACAAGAGACAGCTTGAGTGCTGTGTACAGCTTTAGTTATTACCAAAAAATATATTTCAAGTGCTTCATTGGGATGGGAAACAGTTGTTTGCATTGCATACGTGTAAAATAACAACAGTGAAAATCCTATAAAAATAAATGTAAAAGGAAAAATATTCAATCAAATGTGAAAATTGCTTCCTGTAGTAAAATTTTCCGATTATGATACTCCCTTGGGAACCAAGGTATCGCGATTGTTTTCACCGACGGAACATAATATGCGTAACACGATAACTGAAAATAAGAATGAGGTTAGTTTTCCTCTTATTCCTTATCAACGTTTTATCGTATCGACAGTTTGTTTTTTTATTAGTTCATGTTTTTGTTATTCCTTTTTTTGTAGCTACCTCATTGGCAAAATGTTGATAATTTTGATATTAGCTCGCCTAATTACCTAGCTAGCTATTATATTTACCTAACTAGCTAATTAACGTTAGCTTGCTATTTTGTGCGATTCTGTTATGTCAGTCATGGCGACCGATGCGGACAGAAGTAAATGTTCTATAGACGGAAAGGCAATTGTTCACTTGACTTAAGTCTTGGATATTCAACAGGTAAGATGCCCAACTTAACACTCCCAAGGGTGATGAGATCGTTAAGGTGCGGGACCTGAGGTCTCAAATGAAAATGAAGTCTCAGGTAAACATGACCTATGGATTTCAACTACTTAACCATGACTTTCCATGCAAAATGATTACAGTTAGTTAGCCTGTACATCTATTGTCCACAGAGGTTCCATTGGTTTTGTCTGGTTATCGTAACTCTGTCAGTGTTGTTATGGTACGTCCACATGACGAGGCCAGATGGGTCCACGGGTATGGTCAAAAAGGGCCTACAAGGATATGTCGGGATTATCCCTGGCAGGATGGGTCAGGTGAGCTGTTCATTTGCCTTGTCTTGTTTTGCCTAATGAACACAACCCATCTGTTCCTGCACTTACCAAAAATCTTAAGGCCAAAAAGAAATGCGGATGCGACCTCATAAATACATTTTCTGCTCTCAATGTATCACTTCACTTGATCTCTCCAGTTTCTAAACATGCACTGCAGACGGTGTGCCTTGGTGTCGAGCTCTGGCCAGATGCTGGGGGCTGGACTCGGAAAGGAGATTGACCAGACGGGATGTGTGATACGCATGAACAACGCCCCCACAGGGGGGTACGAGCAGGATGTAGGGAGCACGACTAATCTAAGAGTCGTATCCCACACCAGTGTTCCCCTGTTGATGAAAAACGAGAGTTATTACTTCAGGCACTCCGCAGACACTGTCTATGTTTTCTGGGGTCCTGAGCGAAACATGAGGCAGGATGGGAAAGGGCCCATTTTTAATGCCTTGATGAAGATGTCCACGAAGCACCCGCAGGTCAAAATGTACATGGTGACTCGGGAGAAGGTGCAGTACTGTGACCAAGTCTTTCAGAACGAGACAGGGAAGAACAGGTAAGTTATTGCCTCCCCAAGCACTTTATGGCCATCTTCAGTATGGAGAGAAACTGTTTTGCCTTATCATTCAATTCTAGATGGTCTCTTCCAGTTTGTTCAAGAGCGAACTCAACCCATATCAGTGTTTTAATCTTTTTTTTTATCTAAAGGGTTGGGTGGCTATTCTTACTAGTATTTGTTATGTCTGTTTCAGAATGAAGTCTGGGGCTTTTCTCAGCACTGGTTTCTTCACAATGATCCTTCTCATGGATATGTGTGACAGTATTCGTGTGTACGGGATGATTGATGATAAGTACTGCAGGTTAGCTATTTGATTACGTGGAAGCAACTGCCTGTTTAAAAGCTCTCTTTATGTCATGTTTTTAATACAGTAAACGAGAGCCCCGAACAAGCTTTAAACTAGCTTGATATTTCTTTTACGACGTTGTACTTGGTGTTATTGACATTCATTGAAGGTTGATGACTAGTAACCCGTGGGCCTTCCCATCCTGTACAGCCGTGCGGATCACAGCGGTGTCCCGTACCATTACTACGAGAAGGGCCGGGTGGATGAGTGCCGCATGTACCAGATGCACGAGCGTGCGCGGCACGGTGGCCATCGTTTTATCACAGAGAAGGCCATCTACGCCCGGTGGGCATCACGAAACAGGGTTGAATTCAAACACCCCTCCTGGAACCTGCTGGAGAGCAACCGTGGGCCGTGAATGAGTTTCTTTTGTTATTGGAAATGAATGCAGTGGATTTTGACTACTTGCCATTTGCCCACTGAGCACAAGTATTCGCGTCCTTCTGGTGTGGTACCGTATAGCACCACATTATGAACACTGTTAAATTGAAGCCACTATTTGAAGATGCACTGTTGCCAAATCTTCTACGATTGTTAATATTGGAAAATTGTCTTTCGTTGTTTGTCATATGCCTTTTTATGTTCTGTAATTATGTTTTTGATGCACTGCTTGTTCAAGTAATTTTTTTTCTGCTCATGCTGTATGTACATGTATTACCATCAGTGCAATTAATCATTTTGGCTATCCCAGTGGTAATAATATGATTACATTTTTTTACTTTTTATGGACTCTAAAATGCAGAATTGCTCTGTTTGTTTACTGTCAGTGAATGTATCGCCCAATAGTGTGCCTTTTTTTTTCAAGTTTCTCCAGCCTGTTATTTTATATGTGGTGATTTGGCGTTTTGCATGACTGGATGAAAATTGTGTAACATTTTCATATATTATAAGCACTATTTTGGTGGTGTTATGCAATTGATGAAGTTTGATAATGGTACAGTCATTTCGATGGACAGTCCTAAGTGTTTGGATTTTTTTTTGTTTTCACTGTATTATTTTAAACTTTTACACTCCATTATTTTAGGAAATATGAAATGCTCTTGAACTGCCTCTACGTTGTTTATTTTAAATGATGCTATTATTATGTCCGTTTTCATTTGACAGAGTTTACAGGTTAATATTCATGTAATACAATGTAATACGGTCCATTCAAAGTTATTTGCGATGTTTGAAATAATCAAGCCAACATTAAGAAAATACGAAATGTTATATTTATAATATTATTATTTATAATAATATACGATGGCGTTTTGCTGCCATGCGGGAAAATCAAGAAGAGTCCAATTTGTTTCAATACTGGAAGTTTAATTTTTTTTTTGAGAATATAGTCGAAATGTTATTTCAAAAATAAAGACACAATATAATTTGTTTATGAGTTAAGTGAATAGATCATTCACATTTTTTTGTGTTTTGTGACCTATGTTCAGACACTACCGACTGTAACCTTACATAGGTGAGTTTAGTTCATTATAAGTAGCTACGGAACACAAAGACATTTCAGGTCGTGGCCAATAATACGTTGAAAAGTTTTCAATAACCGTTTACTGTAGTCGTGAAATGTAGGTGGTATAAGGTTCTAACGTTATCTGTACTGTATGCTAATTAGTGAGGCAATCATTGCCATCTGTCCAAATATTCATTTACACTAAATACTTGCGTCGTATTTCAAGGCAGTTACAGTGTCGTTTAGACGAGTCAATATAGCCTTTATTCAAAATTACACGGTTTAGCCTAGTATAGGCCTACTTTTTTTTGGACCACTACTAATGCTTACGTCTATCAATTTATACAGGACACGTGTGGCTAGCAGTCTCCTGTTCGGCGTGTATGATGTCCTATTATATCGCCATATCGGATTTTCTACGCAACTGTCAGAAGAAGTCATTTCAAAGCAGGAGGAGGGTCTGCAGCAAATGACTACTGGAGGTTATCATCACATTGATATCAGCAAAGATCGTTAGTCAGGAAATCATTCTTCTGTGATGGTGTAAGGCTTGAAATGTACCTTTTAGCGTACACTCGTCTGTTAAGACTCACCGCCTATCAGAAACAAGTCTTAATACAATATAGGTATGTATCAGTATACCTGTAGTATCAGTATACGGTTGTTATGTAATGGAAACTGCAATGTACAATTGTATGTACAGTACGTGCTAAGAGATATTTATTTCCAATGATGTATTATAAGTGTAGTAAAGCAATGAATTAGCAAATCCATTCCAACACACTGAGTGTCACGGCGCCTCCTGATGCCGTGCTCTCTCCTGGTCGCGTAGCACCCTGGCGTTCGACGTCGCCGGCCTTTTAGTTGCCATCGTAATCGTATGTCCGGTTTTCCCATGTCTCGTGAACGCACCCTTCCTGATTACCCGCCAGCTGCATTTAATGTAGTTGGCTACTTAATCCCCTGTGTGTCTTGTCTCTGTGTCCGTGATTGTTCCTGTTATGTGTATACGGTCGTACTCAGTACGCTACTGCAATAGTATACGGAAGGAGAATAAAGAGCCTGTAGCCAACCGCCTGCGTTTTGGTCCACGTCCTTACACACCTCTGACACTGAGTATACTTATTACTGTTTAAATAATGCGTAAATAGTATTTAGTGTACTGAAGTACAACTTAAGTGGTTCCAAAATAATATACTTAAACTATACTGATTTGTTCACTTGGAAATGCATGTAAATGTTTGTTTAGTTTGAAAGCTGTTATTATATGATACAACATTAGTACTTGTTACATTTGCAGTTATCCTCAAACAGACTATTGCTGGAGGGGTGGATGCATATTGTTCTCTGCCATTGCAAGGCATGAAATATCAACAACAAAACATTATCACAGGGGTATGGACATCTCGGAAGACCTTTCTCTTTACAGTTCTGTTGCTGTTGAGAAACTCGTTTTGGGTGATCCCTTGCCCTATACAGCTGTGGAAGGCTAGGAGCTACGGCATGTATGCAGGGGCGGCGTAGATGAAGACGTTTCTGCAATTCTTCCAACATGAAAGAAGAAAATGCAAGACCATATGAATTTCATCAATTCATATGTAGAAACTTTTTAAACGACATAAGGCTTTAGTTTATCATATGCATCATCATCGACCTGGGTTAAGATAAAAACGTCGTGGAAGGCGATTTCTTCGTCTGTCTTGCACTCCAAGGGATCTATAATTAGCAGGAAACGAATTACTACCGTTTGAGTAACCACTTATTGTGCTTGGATGCATTCGTTTGTTTCCTTAAACCTTCACATGTATAATCAACCGAGTTGATTGCATAGAAATAAAGCTATGTCAAATAGATGCGATTGATTTTACCCTTCTGTGGAGGCTTTGAGAACTCAAAAAGTATCCTCAATGCACGTAAACAAATGAGAATACCGTCTACATGGAACTATGACGCTAATATCTCCCAAAGTCTCAAACCGAAGACAATTAATTAATGATTAATTCAAGCAAACCGACCATAAAAATCAAGACATGCATAAGAACAAACTGCAAGAATGAAAGTGGAAGGTAAAACAAACGTATAAAGTAAATATTTAAAAGAAACTCGAAATCATATTTTCAATTTATTCTTGAAATTAAATGTGGACTTAATTCGCAAAAATATATTTCAAGAATCATCTAGAAATATTTCGAATTTTATTATTGAAGTAACATTAATAAATGGAATTTGTTTTGCATATTTATTTTCGCATGGAATCTATGTGCTATTGCCACGGCAAAAATAAAACCCACCGCGATTGGACAAGAGATATTTGGCATTTCCACTGCAGCGCTGACATTGATGACGTAAACGAGTCTCATCACGATGGTGCAAGAATATGGCAGACGCGCAGATAGATCAAATGCCAATTATGTATGGATCTCATATAGACAAAGCATATATTTGGTAAGCAAAACTCATATGCATTGCATGCAGTAATTCTGGAGTAGTGTCTAAATTACACAAATATTTCGGATATGGCTTGGACCTGTATCGTGTCTAATACGTGATTGTGGAAAGAATGCGTTTAGGTTTGCCCATATTGTCATGTTGCTGTAGTATTACTCTATATGACTTGTATGTCTAACGTTTGATTTGGCTACGAGGATTTGTTTTGTGAGAACAGTTTGAATTGTTTTTGATAAACCGCTGGACCTGATTAGACAAATATGGCTTATTTATACAGCTGTCGAATACAGAAAATGAAAAATAAATATTGGTTTGGCCCATTTATTGCGAACACATTTTAGTACTTAATAGGCAGATAGCCACAACACAACACGTTATTATACATATATTCTGTATTATTTCCTAAGACCATTCTCACTTCTCCATTATGGAATCTCCATGCAACCATAGCATTGGGTTTTTACGGTCAATAGCACAGACGAGAGCCGCCCGAAATATTTTGTGTCTTTACTCGATGCATTATTTGTTTCTTGACAGGGGTGGTAACCAGAAAAGCCCAGAGCGTGTGATGTAGCTGAGCCTCGCCTGAAAGCATGGGGCTACGGCTGGTCGATAAGGTAAGATCCTTCTAACCATTCATACACCAACACTTAAAACCAATAATTGTCACTCTGCTAACAAATATTCATACTGGCAAGTTATCAAAAATAGCCTTAGGTTTTGTCAATTGTCACCTAAGTTAAATAGATTAAAACAGAACTCTGAACAAGATGCTTTCAGGGTGACCAATTGCATTTGAACTGTCTGTAGTGGTAAACATGATTTGTTACATTTATATTATTAACAAAGGACTTACATTGGAGCACATTATATAAACTATCACCCATATCTCTGTGGCAGCAAGGGCCTCAGAGCCAGAAGTTGGTGATCTTTGGCGCCATCTTCCTTCTGACGACTCTACTCGTCCTCTACAGCTCCAACAGTGGCAACGACATCAGTCCTTTCTACAGTCCTTTCCGGGGCTCCATACCTCATCATGCCATTAAGGTCACTGACCTTAAGAAATGGGCAGGAAAGGAGGGCTATGTGGCGGTCTATGGAAACAAGGTAAATCCTCCAAGACAGTGGTGACAACCTGTGAATATCAAACTGGCCCTCCATGGTCACCTATTCCCGACTAAACTCAGAGGGTTATTTCCAGTGGCTATAGGTCTAATGAAAGCCTCCAACTCTGTGACTTCACTGGTGCAAGTCAACTTCATTCATTAATCAAGTACAAGGTTTAAAGCGTAACCCTCCTTGGCCCTCCACTGTCACCAAAACAACATACACATTTTGCAAAGTTTTTACAGTATTTTAAAATGACAAAATACAAAAAACTAAATTATTTTGATACAAATATGAAACAATTTTCATAAACTCTATCAAATAGAAATAACAAAATCCTATTTTGTATTTGAAATACATCTTTTATTTTACACATAAATACTGCCCAACCCTGTTTGCAGATTTTATCAGAGTCAAAAACTCCTGATTAAATACATTTTGATTTAATGTCGTAACACAATAAAAATGCAGAAAAGTTAATACCTTTGTAGAGCCACTGTAAGTATTATTCTCTGTAGTTCCTAATAGAGCCACTTTAAGTTCCATTCTCTGTAGTTCCTAGTCTTTGCATTCCTTGTTCAGAGCATGAACCTGCAGTGCCACCACTGTGCCCTGGTGACCAGCTCCAGCCACGTGCTGGGCAGCGGAGCCGGACCGGCCATAGACGGCACCCAGTGCGTAATCCGCATGAACGATGCCCCCACCACAGGGTTCGAAAGGGACGTGGGGAACCGGACCACTCTCAGGGTGGTGGCCCATTCCAGCGTGTTCCGGGTTGTCCGTCGCCCTGGCGAGTTTCTCAACCGCACGGACCACAAGTCAAACTCTGCGGTTATATTCTGGGGACCACCCAGCAAAATTGGCCGAGATGCTAAAGGGACACTGTACCGTTTGATCCAAAGAGTCAGCATGACCTTCAGTAACCTGTCCAGCTTCACCATCACACCCAGCAAGATGCGCAAGTTTGACACTCTGTTTCAGAAGGAGACCGGGCGAGACAGGTGCGTGAACGGGTTGAGGTGGGAGAAGTGTCGCGGAAAAACAATCGGGGGACAAAATGAATTACATTAAGTTGCAAATAAATGCTGAATTCAACTAAAACGAACAAACACAAATTCAACGTGACCAAAAGTAGATTTATTTTGGGACTGCAATCGTTCTGTAATGACGATGAGCTGGAGAATATGGGAGAATGTGGGAGAATGTGGGAGAGGCTGCGGTTCCCCCGCGGTTCCCCCGATGACCCTCTAACACGGCACCCCACCATTTCCTCCCGCAGAGCCAAATCTCAATCCTGGTTGAGCACCGGTTGGTTCACCATGGTGATTGCCATCGAGATGTGTGACAACATCAACATATACGGGATGGTTCCCCCCAGCCACTGTGGGTGAGTAATAAAACAAGCATATCTAACGGTGCTAATCAGCCAATAGTAAGATGCAGGCACTTCAGTCCACTGAGCGATGTCATTGCTGTGTGCATTCATGAATTGGTAGTCAGTGAGCAATAAGTCAAATGTCTGTACAGATTTTGAAATCGCAGTAACATAACATTATGTATTATGGTTGTGTGTCTATGGAAGAAGCCTGCGGAAGACATTCAGGTCGAAGCGTTGCACTATAAAACAGCGGGGGGAGCATTCAGAAGTGTGCCGGTATCTATCTTTCTTGTCTGTGTCGGGTCGGGTCGTTACTACCCACAATGCATAGTGTGCGGCTTATCTGGGATCACAGTCAGTAGCACCACTTTTGTGTGCCCTTTCATAGACAAAGGCCCCAGCCCAAGAAGATGCCCTACCACTACTACAAGCCCCGGGGCCCTGATGAATGTGTGACCTACCTGCAGAACGAGAGGGGCCACAAAGGGCCACACCATCGCTTCATCACAGAGAAACAGGTGTTTGCACGCTGGGCCAAGCAGTACAACGTTACCTTCACCCACCCCGCTTGGTGAGGAGACGGGTCTCTGCAGCCACGGGACTCGGACACGAACGCTCAGCAACGTTTCCGTTGCCGGGCCCGAACTGCGGACGGAGGGTTATAGGCCTAACGGGGCCGGCCTGTAAATGCGTCCACCGAGTTCAATGGGATCCTGTCGGAGAGGACTGTGCCAAGAGAAGGGCACCATACAGGCCAGGCTGTGCCTAGTATGTCAATCAGGCAACATGGAATGATACACTTCATCTTTTGTCCAGATCATGCGTGTGTAGGGGTGACCCCTTTCTTGAACGGTAGCCATTTCTGTGAGAACTTGGTTTGTAACCATTTAAAATATGCCTGAATGCATTTTTCAGTTTAAAAATCAAAATTTTACTGGATTTTTTTTTACTGTTTGGGAGGTTTGAAGAGGGCATCTTACAATGTTTATTGTAAATAGAAGAAAATAATTGTTATTTAAAGATGTATTTTTACATGTTTATAACATTTTTGTTAAAAGCACTCGCAAATAACAAAACATGTCAACATTCCCATTCTGAGGGAAGATTGTATTAGACAACAAGTTGAGGAATACATTTCAAAGACTTTATAGATTGGTTTCGCAGACACAGGCTAGGACTAAAATCAAGATCTGAGATTAACATTTCAGTCCAGGACATGCCTAAACTATTTCCAAAACTGGCCTGACATGCTTACAGACAGGATAGCACAAGTTACTGTTTTCTGTTGCATTATCGCGTTCAATCAAAAAAAAAAAAAAAAGGGACAAATCTTTTTAAGTTAACCATGTAAATTTTGCTTATCATATAGTATGATACTTACAAATATAATGAATAGAACCTGCATCATTGTTCACTTCAATGGGGACTTATGATTACCAAAATCTATATTAGACAAGCTTTTGAGAAAGTAGTCCCTAAACACTTTATGCTTACATTTATAGTGCTGTAGTTGCACTCACACCATGCCTGTTGAATGTAGGGGTGTGAGTTCTTAAAGGCATTCACTGTGCTGTATTAAATACTGTTTTTTTTGCCTGCTAAACCACATCCTGTTCAAGTAAACCTTGCTTTGTTAACCCTGTACCTCTGACATCGAGGCATGCAGCTGTCTGAGCGTTTGAATGATCCAGAAGAATGTATTGCGGTATTTATTGATAGCATTGTGCTGAATGACTATTCTTCATGAATGTTTTGTGTCTTGAGAACAAATTACATACATATAAAAATATTCGATGTTCATGACTTTTAATTCACACAGGTGACGGTAAAAACATTAAGGCAACGCTAACATCAGCTTTTACTAGCAACAAGTCTAAGACAGAGTGCAACAGTGGATGTTAGATCGGGGGAAAAACAACAGACAAGACAAGGAGCCCCCACGACAATATTGTTCATGTCCAACACGTTGTTGTTCTTCACCTGCTGTGATCTTCTATCCTTGAATAAAAAAATGCTGACAGAATTCTCCTGGCAAAGTCCAATTACTCAATCCCAGAGTTATAACAAGACCCCTGGGAAATAAGTATATTATTAGTCCTTTTGATGTCATCTGAGCGATGGGTTGTGGATGATACCTTCTTGTTACGAATCGCTGGACACATCCACAAATGCCGCAGTGATTTTCTGCCTCAGGTTAGACATGGTGATCAAGATGGCCTCCTGCGGAAGACGCACAAGGGTGGATCAGGAACATGCGAATGCCGGTGAAATCACTCCCAGCTGACAATCACGGACAACGCCCTGGCCTTTACCGCGAGGGAACCATTAACCATTGCAAGTCACGTTTCTAGTCAGGACAAGGCAGTGAGCAGGTACTTGGCGATAGATAGTTTTCTTACAGTTCCGCTCACCACTCACCTCTGTGCGGATTGTCCGGCTGCCCTGATTGGGGCAGGTGTTTAGGTACAGGTCAAACAGAACACTGGGGTCAGTCACCTCCAGGTTTGAATCAGCATCCACACTGGCTTCCAAACCCTGCAGGCCACCAAACACAACCAACATATGCCTGGGAGAGAAAGCAACAAAACATTTTTTTGTGGCAAATCTTCCAATTATGTCAAGGAAATAAGTAAAGGCCTCGTACGCAGAACTCACTGGAAGGGAAGAACAGCAACTTTGTCGACATCTTTGCCTTTCTCAGATGTCCCTATAGTCAGATCGTAACCTCCTTTATGCGGACACTCTGTAAACACTTTACCTGCAATCCATGATTAAAGGGGATGATGAGATGCCACAGCCAATATCATTATTAACCGTCAGTTTAAGATTCGCTCATTTGTTGAAGATCGGCTTACTCAGACTGGATGCCAGGCGAACACCATAGCCCCAATAGAGACCTCCCTCTGTCCGTGGCTTGTGAGGTGCCACCACCACACCTTTGTGTACTTTACTGTCTGTGGAACGCACACACACACACGCCGCTTCTATAACAGAAGCACCATATCGAACAGAACTGAACAAAAAGGCTTTGGGGTTCTAGCTTTCAGGATGGAGGAACAGATTTAAACATACCTTTATTTTGTGTCTTGTTCATGTAGACAGTGACCCGCAGACCAGACTGTAGCTGCTTATCTATCCGGACCTCCTGGGAACGGGACCAAAATAATTCTATTTGCATGGCTACAAAGGGCTCCATGCGTCATCATTGTTAACAGACAGGAAAAGAGCAGAGAACAGTGGGGGACTGCAATTGTGTCCTGTATCTGTGGGGTCATGCTGACAAAAGTAAAATAAGAAAATGGTAAGATTGAGTACTGCTGATTTTTGTCTTCTAACAAGCACAAAGACCATCAAGACAAGAAGACGACATGCTTGTTGAATAGAAAACAGCTTGTTGCATGTCGGCATCAACCTTTGGGGGTTCGGAACCAATTTTAACAGTGTTGCAGTCACTTTGTCACTGACAGTGTCTAATCTTCTCACATCTGCCTCTCTTAAGCAGCACGTGTAAAGAAGCACCTGGAACCAGCTGGACCTGGGCAGCCTAAAATATGTCTACGTATCAGTGAACAGAAGTTATATGACAAGCTTCGACTGAACCGTACAAAACAAAAATAGCTGTACAAACACTAAAAGAGAGTATCCATTTGTCACACTACCAACAGAGGTGCATCCGCTCACCTTCCACAGTCCACAGTTGACTAAGGAGCCTTTTCCTGGCTTGTTGGGCCGATCAAGAACCACCCCCTCCCGGTAGTCACACACACCGTCCTTCCTCATGTGGTGAGGACTGTCAAGGGGATTCAGCAGGCCTGAGGGAGACACGGTTCATTATGGATTTGGGAGTAACAGTGATGTAGATGAACATACATCTACTCACCGGCATACTGCAAATCTTTATGCATTGGGAAGAATGACTTGCGCAGATACCTGGGAAATAAGAAACAAGGGTCAAAACAATGCCACAACTGTGCTTGATACACTCTCTCCATTCTCTCCTCCTCAAGTACATACAACTTACTGTGGACATTCCAGGAACTGGAGGATTCTGGCCAGCTGAACGCACGCTTGACCCTTCTTGCCGATGCCATTAAATTCTCCCTCAACAGTCCTTTTGAGAAGAGTACAACATGATCATCTTACTGTAAATGTCTAAGCAGCAAGAAACGTCTGCAGTCCCGGCCTAAAATCAGGTGCGCCAAACACTGGCCTCACCTGACGTCTTCATCTTGTTCGTCAAATATGATGATCTCATCCACACAAAACACAACGCATGCTCTGGCTATCTGTCCGGCCAGGTATGTGCGGAGTTCGGCAGACTGGGCGTTATCCAGGACAGATCCCGGCAAGGCCACGCTCACTGTGTATGGTCGTCCTGGGTTAGCGACATCAGAGACAAAGTAGTTATTTAACCATTTGTTTTTAAAGACAATAGGACCATGGTAATTAAAATAGTAGGATCTAGACCTAACCAGTTTTACCTTTCCCGCTTTCTCTCTGACTCTGTTGCAGAGCCTCCTCTTTCTTTTTCTCATCTTCCTTTTGCTTGTCAAGTTTTTGAATCAGCTTGGACTCTTTGATTTTCTTCTTCATCTCTTTCCCTGTTTTTCAACATTTAAAAGAGACTACTGTATTCACAAAACGACATGTAGTGCAAGCAGCTGGAATATCTAGATAGGCACACACAGATGTTTATTATTTACGTTTCCTGTGTTCTGAGTGGAATTGGGCAGTGTGTTATCAATACATCAGACACCAGATGGCGTTCTCATACAAGTGAGCGTCTCAGTGATAACAAATGTAACCAGCATAACGATTTCCTACAGATAGATGTAAAGTTATTCACAACAGAAATAGGTTACTCACGTTCTGCTTTCCATTTCCTCCAATCTTTTTTCTCCTGGCCCTTTTAAAAACAATAATATGTCATCCCAGCTAGTTAGCATTATCCTAGTTACCAAACTGATGTAACGCATTATTGCTAAATTACATAACATTTCAAGAAAATATTCGAGAAGAATTGTATGTGTATCTTTAACACGTCAATATCGAACGTGAAGTATTCCCTTTAAAATACCTGAGAAGACAATTTTGGCTTTTTCGATGGAACACCGTCCGACATATTTCACTGCAACACCAACACGTGAAAACAACCTGAAACACTGATAATCATATACTTCCGGTTGTCGTAATTCGTTTCAAAATAAAAGAATCCACAGCAGCATTTACTCAAGAATTAATGTTTTCTCTGAACATGTCATTTACAACATTCTGGCAAAGACTATTTGATCAAATAAGATGCTTTATTTAAAATAAGCTGCTTTATATTTAATTTTACACAAACAACATACACTATGCAATCAGACACTGGGACTTATGGAGTGCAGTAGACCAGCAGACAATTGACAATACAAAATTCATTAGAACTATCCTCAGGTAAATAATAAAAAAATCAAGCGTAATCAGCTACAATTATAGTGCACTTTGCATGGTGATCACTAGGATGGCTGACTTGACCCATGATGTCATAGGGATTAGCAAGGACAAAGCTGGTGTCAGCCAGAACAGGTTATCACATCATGTGGACGTGTTTGATTACAGTAAGTGCTAAACCAAGACAGATTCAAACAAAAATAAAATTGCCATTTAGACTAATTTTGGATTCAGACCTAGACGGGTGTAGCTTGGTATAATGCAGTTGTGTGTCAACGGCGACAGGATTGTGTAAATATACAAACATTTTCAATAGATCTATGTGCCTGAATTTGTGCAACAGAAGCTCTACCTAAACGTTTCCACTAACACTCTGTGTTAGGCATCATCAATAATGTAGTTATTTTCATTTTCCATTGCTCCAATTTCTCAGGATTTCTTCAGCAGAGTTTAATGTTGAGTCCTCCTTGACAAAGCAGAATCGAATGTAGTTTTCAAAGTCTTTGCTGTGCTCCAGACTGTAGAAAGCAGACACAGGGATTGTGGCCAAACCCTGCAGTGTGAAGAAGGAAACGGGAAGTCAGGAATACATCGTGGTTCATTGAATTTCCTGTCAGCATCTTTTGAATATATTGGTCGGCCAAAACCTTTACTCATGCAGTGATTACCTTCTCTTTGATGAGCCATTTGACCAACCGGTAATCATACGGTTCCCCCTGAGTGCTCGGATCGTTAAAGTCAACCTCTTTGAAAGAAAATATATAATAACAACAATTAAAACAAACACTTTAATAGAAACGTATTTAAGTATAAAGTATTATTCAAGCAGGCTCATATGCACATGGCCATATTATGGAGGAAACATGGAGTTGCTGAAACTTTGTAACATCACAAATAGATGGAGGGGGGGGGGGGTGAAAACATGAATTGGGTCTATAGAAAAGCTCTATATCAATTCAATGTATTCCTATTACTATTCACAACCACGTACACCCAAACCCTAACACTGAGATGGTGGTAATGCGTGAGACTCACTGGCGGATGATACATCTGCTATCATGAAGTAGCCTCCTTCAGGCAGGACAGGCTGCAGGCCTACACTCTCCAGACAGGCAGCCAGCCTCTCCCTCTTCTGTTGCAGCTTCTCAGGCAGCTGCAGGAAGTAGCTCTCTGGCGTCCCAAAGTTTTCATACTCCCTCTGGAACCCCACAGCCACTGCCTCCTAACGGGGCCCAAGGAAGTATGAGTGACCTGCCTGAACCATGAGCTGGAGCTTCGATGTCCAAGCATGATTCAGACCGCAAGTCCCCGCCCTAACCAGCTCATTTGGGCCCCCCTGGTTGAACGGCACAACTAGCATTTGCCTATTCCGCCTATGCCACGAGCCAGCCCTGCTAGCTTAATATATAGAAATGGTGCTCAGTGGTTTCTGAGGGCAAATGCCAGTATAAATAAACATCATTGCTTAAGAAAGCATAATAAACCCATTGTTAACCTGAGCAGCTGTGGCACAGTGATACACAGAGTTCTGGTGGACGGTCTTCAGGTGCTTCAGGATGTGTGCCGCTCCGATAGCCCAGCCAACCTGAAGCACAGGCATAAATAAATGACAACGGAATACAATAGATGGAACATGGATCGTGTATCAAAACCCACAGACACAAAATGAACTGGATTTAGTAATGTACCCAAAAGAATGTTGTGTTCATATTATTTCTGTGGCTTACATACCTTCCATCCTGTAGCACTAAAGCTTTTTCCCCCACTGCCGATCGTAACTGTCCGCTCCCACATTCCAGGAAGACTAGCTTGAATTAAACCACATTCAATGGACAAATTACAATTAAGGCACGTGAACAAGATCACTATTCTCCCTAATCTGCCGGCTGTATCTCACCGATCTTCACGTGCTTGGCGCCATCGTAGGTCAGCCACTCGTACACCTCGTCACTGATACAAACCACGTCGTGCCTAATACACAGGTCTGCAATCAACTGGAGCTCCGCCCTCTTATATACCTGTCAACAAAGGTGAAATGTAACAGAAGATAAAGGTTATTGTTATAGGGAGTCATTGTGCCGAAAAGCATTAATCACAGAAGTTTAAAATTAATATGATTTCTTTTAGGAACAAAGATCTGATGCGTTTGCACAACAAACATTACAGCGGTGTTAAATGTATAGCCAAAGGACAACATTTGAACAAGTCCATCTCACCACACATTTGACGTTCTCACCTTGCCCAGGGGATTATTGGGAGTGTTAATTACAATGGCTTTGGTGCGTGAGTTGAATTTACTGGCCAGCTCTTCAGATGATAGGACCCAGTCTGCACTAGTCAGGGCCCTGCCCACCTCAAATCTCTAGGACCAAACAAAATAAAGCCTCAGGCTTATGTTATCTTTACTTTCCTTTAAAATCTCATAGCCTTTAGTCACACCACTGCAGCCGTCTCCAACCCTGTTCCTGGAGAGCTACTGTCCTGGTGGTTTTTACTGCAACCCAAATTTAGCACATCTGATTCTAATAATTAGCCAGTTGATAACGGAACGAGGCTACATATTCATGAGGTACAGAGTTACAGAACAGTAGCTCTCCAGGGACAGTGTTGGAGGCCCCTGCAACACAGGAAATAGACCATGAATATGAAACACGCTACTCACTGGTCTCAAGGGCACATAGACAGCCTTCCCTCCTGCCATCTTCACCATTGGTTGATAGCAGTCGAAAAAAGGCTCAATAATGATAACCTGCAACACAAGACGCTTTTGACCAATTGACGCGAGGCGACTGGTGTTTTTTAACCGCTGTTTTGCTCATCTTCAACTGTTACCTCGTCCCCTTCATTGACCAGGGCTTGGAAGGTGCAGAACAGCGCCTGGTAGGCCCCAACTGTAACCAAGATGTCCTCGAAAGCGTCAATATCATGTCCAACAACTTTACTGAAGAATTTAGCCAGGATGGTCACGAGAGGAGGGTGACCCTGGAATTAAACCACACAAACCAGTAAAAAAAGGTTTTAGTCATGCGATCCGCACAAGTAGGCTGGTGTGGCCTTGATTTACTTTTTCAATTCAGAAGAATAAAACATTTACTTTCTCACATACTTTCAGACTCTATTTACAGTTCCTAATGTGTAGTCCTTACAAAAGCACGTGTGTACTGATGCATTGAGCATGCTCCGTTTACTGCTTTGCAGAATGCCTCTTGAATGTAGCTAGGAGGAGAGAAGTCAGGAAAACCCTGTCCTAGATTCACCACCTTGTAGTCAGTGGCCAGCTGTGTAAATTCAACCCTGGCAATAGACAACAACTAATGATCTTCAATGTAGGTCATATACAATTTCTAAAACATAAACAAAATATTTCTGAAAAATTACCAAATATTTTTGTCGATCCCTTCAATTCTGCGAGCATGTAGCTGGTTAGACATGATAAACTGAAATAAAATACATGTTTACTCATTGTTGAATAGTACAAAAAAAGAACACTTTCATCTAGCTGACGTTAAGTTCTCTAATTTTCTGTTGTATATACTACAAGACTTTGGTCATGTTCATGAAGAAATCTCACCGGAAAAAATATATTAATAAATAAAATAAGGCTTCGTAAAACCATAAGAGACGGTGTACCGCGGGTTTGACATCACTTTCACTGCTCTAATTGCGATGGTAATGAATTTATAAGAGCAATAAGGAATCTCAGGGGGTTGAGATATATTGCCAGTATACCACTGTTAAGAGCCGCTTCGTCGCGGCACCCAACCGAGGTATATTTGGTATTGCCAGACATTCACTTCTTGTATAGGAAGCATAGCTACATTACCATGTGAACAGATCTTAACAATGGTATACTGGACATATATGCCAGTCCCCCTCGTGGCGTGTTGCATTTGTAAAGCCTCAGTCTGCCATTCAACAGCTACATTATGTAAGTGATCCGAGTGACCGGCCTGGAAAAGAACTATGCTATGTGGACAGCCTCACATGCTCTTTCATTTCAAAGCTACAAACAGTAAACAAATAGAACAATCTTTAAATCTTGAGATTATTAATTAAATTGTACTACCGAATTTACATCGATTCACCTAGCAACAAAAATGACGGCTGAACATCTAATAATAATGTTCACGAAATATTACCTTTTGATGAAGTTGAACAATGTTTGATTTCCTACAAATCACAGACCCATTTGCCGCTACTCTTCTTAGCATGCCAGTGAGAAGCGCAGATCACCTTAAATCAGTTATTAAATCATTATTGAAATAAAACACCCTCAAAATGTATGTGTACTTCAGAAGTATTCAGTAACAATAATTCATTAATTTAACATGTATTGTCGACCAGTTTCCAGTCATACATTTTTTCAGATCGCGAAGCTATGGGTCTGCAATTGCCCAAGACAGTAACCTACATTGTGGTGTCGGTTACCTATCGGCAACTAAATATTTTACCTTTGCCTTTTTAAATATTTAAGTTGCTGGAACCAAAAAGTTAAGTTACTTTTACCACAAACAATACGTCTTGTTATTTTGTTGTTCTTTATTTGAAGCTTCCACTAGGTTAGGGAAACGTCAAGACACGCCCACCGAACCTTGATCTTATTTTCGACCACTGAAAAAGAGGTAATGCTAATTATTACTTCCTGTATAGGAGGGGTTGCTTTTAGTTTTTACATCGTTCCAATCCAAACTAACCACTGAGTATTCCACCGGCCAACTTAATGTTTACAGTAATTATGAATCATTAGCATAAAACACACACACATAAAACACACACACACTTGAAGACCTCCGTCCGATCAACACCAATAAACGAATGGTGCAATAGGATGTTTCCATGCAAAATGTGTGCGAGATTCTAATGAAATAAATACGACAGTCAATTTGGACATATATAATTTCAATTGAGTCAAGCAGAACGATGGCATTCAAAATTCATTTGGGAACAGATGTTGAAAAGATTTTTCAATACAGTACAAGTCACATACCAACCAAAAGAATTAAAAGCCAAACATCAAGCATTCAGTTGCATTTTTAGATCTCCAGGGGCTGTTTGAAACATACTTTATCTGTTTTAGGTATCTAGGGTGCCTTGGCCCAGTCAGCTTACAAGGTAAGTCCGAGCATACAAACCTTAGACACGGGGCAAAACAACAAAGCCACATTATCGCAGGATAGACTAATGAACAACACATGTTCACACGGTCATGTTCACCATTTGCAAGTGCTTTCCCCCGACCTCCCTGCTCTGACATCCCCTCTACATCTGAGCCTTCTTCAGGTCCTCGGGGAGCACGCGGCCTCTCTTCCTGGCCTTGTTCTTTTTGTTTTCTACTTTCGTCTTTTTGCTCTTCTGGATGTTCCTGCGCCTCTTGTCCTGACGCTGTTGCATCTTCTCCACAACCGTCTGACTACGTTCCGTCCACTTCCTCTTCCGCTGCGAGTGCATCTGCTCCTTCCGCTTGAGAGAAGCCCTCAGCAGGTCCTCGTCGTCCTTGATTTTAAGGCCTTCGGCCTTGTACAGCACGTTGGTCCACTTGATCTTCTCCTCCTGCTTCTTCGCCTTATTCTCATCCTTCTCCCGCAGCTCCTCCAGCTTGGCCTTGCGAGCCTCCACGCGCTCCAGGAGCTGCCTGTAGTTCTTTCCCACCAGGGGCGTGAGTCCACCTTTTATCCTGTTCTTTTTCTCCTTCTTCTTCTGCTCTTTGTCCAGGAAGCTACCGTCGCCCAACTCCACCTTGTTGAAGACAATGGCGCTCTCGTCCCGCTTGCCAGTGACTGGTGCAGATGGGGGAGGAGGGGCTTCCTCTGTTTTGATCTCCGGTTGGTACTCCAGGCCGGCTTGTTCGGCAAGCTTCTTTAAGCGGAACTCCTTGCGCTTTCTCTTCTTGCGCTCTCTCTCCTGCTTTCGTTTCTCTCGCTTCTTCTGCACCTCCTCAGAGGATGGGTCCTTGGGAGTTCCCTAGGGGTAAAAAGGGGGAGTGTATGTTTAGCTATGCATTCATCCGTTAACCCAGAACTATGTCTTGAGTGACTTGGTCTGACACTCAATTAACCTCTGGGTCCATGTGTTAAGAGATGACATCGGAAGCAGAATAAAACCTTTCTTTCAATAGCTAAAGAAAAAACACTGTTTTATTATAGACCAACTACACCGTTGATGTTTAGTTATGCATCAACAGAATGTTGTGTATGGTCAGGTTGTGAAAGACAACTGTTAATCAGTATTGAGAATGATAGTGTGTTGCAACACAACAGTAATAATAACACACGGTATTACCTGCCCACGAGACTGCTCAATCTTCTCATGAAGTCTACTACGTAGAATGTCAACTGTGGAGAATTTCGTGCCCTGCTTTCCACCTCCTGTATGAGAACCAAAATCAGTGAAGTGAAACAATGAACCTAAGATTACAAATACACTATTCATACAACCACGTTGTTATCAAATTCCAGAGAGAATTCGAACACACTACCAAGAGGATTAGGTTCATTTGAAAAAAACGTGATCTCAAGATATAACTTTACCATTAAGCCTTGGTTTTGTCTCAGCCACTATCCCATTAGGAATTGCGCCTTTTGAGCCATGGCTCTGTGCTGCACCAGGTGCTTTCTGTCCTGGGATGCACTTCGAAGGTGTCTGGTATTTCGCAGAATTGTTTTTGACGTGTGTTTGTATCTGACTTTTTTTGTTCCTCTTCTTTGGAGGACCAGGCACACGTCCACCTTGAAAAGGGACTTCGCCCATGAATAGACAACATGTTACACATAAGTGCAGAGTACTTCGACGTCATCAGAATGTAACTAGCTAAAGGTTTCATCATTAACATAATTTCACAACCTCCCATTAACATTGAAACAAGCAGACAGATACGTAAGATAACTGTGAAACATTTACCAAATGGCTTATTTCTTGGTTCTTGTGGACGAGAACATACTTTCCTTGCAAATTTCTGAAAGTATGCGTCCTTTGAAGCAAGGCTTTCCATTTGTATAACAATATTAAACCCTCGAATTTGGTAATAAGCAGCCTCTTGGTAGCTAACGAACGCAAACCCTCTTCAAAAAGGAGACATGCGATGTTGCAAGAAATACTTTGGAAATTAAAAAATAAACAATTTTAGTTATGAAGATCAATGTAAAAATTCAGTCTCTACCCATAAACCTTTAAATTGACAAACAAATACTAAAAGCAAAAAGCAACTAGCTAGACACAAATGCACGTGTAGATTGAAATAGGCGTGTCTAAAAGGTCACACTGGACCGGATGTACTTACATCCAAAACATTCCCCCATGTACAAGGGACATATCGGATTAGCGGTGGCCTTGTCAAATTGCGTTACTGTCGATGTTTTTGGTACTACCAGTAAATATGAGCATTTTAAAATGTATATCCTCATGCTTTACTACGACGCTAAAGATTAAAAACACTGTAAGTTTACTGCATACAGTATTTTTAGCAAGCTAACATTTGCTTACTATTTTGAAAAAAATCGGTGCGATTTAAATTGGTTCAAATTACTCATTTCGATTGTTTATTTTTTTTCAGTCCCATGTGATTTATTTCAAGAGGACACTTTTATTACCACGACTGCCTCTCTTCAAACGAGGAGAACGTAATGTCTAGATGTTCATAGCTTGCTAACGAATCATCTCATTCTATTAATTGCCTACCGGGCATTTCATGAATTGACCAACCATTTAATTTCTGACTCGATTTCAAATTCTATCTAGGCAAATGTATCAACTTTGGTCGATTGTCAAACTCTACAAATGCCAGACCCGAGAAAGGAGAAGACTCTTTCCTTAAATGGCTTCTACTTCTAATTCCTGCCACCACATTTGGTCTTGGGACATGGCAGGTATGACTGCATACTAGTTCAAATGTAATTGCCCCAAGAAAGAAAGTGTAAAAAAATAAATAATGATATTGGCCTAAATCACTCTGTTCTATTTAGGTGAAACGGCGGGAATGGAAAATGCAGTTGATTAATGAACTGAGAAGTCTCACCTCCGCGGAAGCCATACCCCTACCCTCAGAGTAACACACACACTAGTTATAAGACATACAATTACACACAATAATGTTGAATTGCCCTTTCAGGTCAGAGTGTAATCTTGTTGCTTGGCCCCCAAGCCCTCTGGACCTAAATCATCTGGAGTACAGGAGGGTGGAGGTGCGGGGGCACTATGACCACTCGCAGGAGATCTACGTCTTGCCACGCTCACCGGTCGACCCAGAGAAAGAGGCCAGGCAGGCAGGCCAGCTGTCTTCCAGTGGCGAGTCTGGAGCCAATGTCATTACACCATTCTATTGCACTGATCTAGGGTAACAACCTGTATGATTTTCTATCAATGTACCTGGGTATGACACTGCACTGCTGATATGGTCTCCAATCTCAAGTAATTTGTACTCTGTAAATTAGAAACTGCGCAGTTGTTGTTAGTCTCTGTACACAAGCTCTACTGTTGACATTGCCGTACCTATTTCACAGGATCAAAATCCTTGTCAATAGAGGGTACGTTCCGAAGACGAAGATGAAACCAGAAACCAGGATGAAGGGACAGGTAAAACCGAGCGGCACATTAGGAAACTGAAGTTGAAAAACAAAATGTATGCCGATTCCGTTTTTCACTGTGCTGTCGATCATGCAGGTGGAGGGCGAGGTGGTGCTGGTGGGGGTGGTGAGGCTGACGGAGATCCGGAAGCCTTTTGTGCCACAAAACAATGTGGAGCAGAACCGCTGGCACTACCGCGACCTGGAGGCTATGGCCAGAGTCACCGGGGCTGAGCCCATCTTCATTGATGCTGACCGGGGTACGGCTCTGTGTTACACTAGTTAGACCTGGAGGCTAAGGCCAGAGTCACCGGGGCTGAGCCCATCTTCATTGACGCTGACAGGGGTATGGCTCTGTGTTACACTAGGTAGACAATACACTTGTGTGTTTTTTGCACCCAATTAGTTTGTAGTGTCTCTAAATTAATAATAAGTTTAAAGTATTCAGCGGTTTGATCTTTTCTGGAGCTAGCACATCACTTTTAGACTTGTCAACTAATCATCCTTTGGGAATAATGATTAGAGAATGAGTACAACAGAATAGTGAATCTTCTCGGAGTTGCTGAAGAGAGGGTTGAATACCTTTGCCTTGGCCTACTGAAGTTGCAGTATATTGAGCGGTTTCTTCACAAATATTTTCGGAAGAAAAAATCAAAAGTAATTAAAGTTTGTGACGGTTTTCATGTAGTGATCTGTTGTTTTAATATGGATAATAATTTGTTTCATTTAATTAATGGGCAGCTTATTAATTCGCAGCCAGCACAATTCCTGGTGGACCAATAGGAGGACAAACCAGAGTGACCCTCAGGAATGAACATATGCAGTACATTATGACGTGGTAGGTCTTAAGCTTTCATAATAGACAAAATGCTTGACTGTGTGCTTCTATTCCCTTGATTGTATGTAACTAAATGTTGAACTAGAATCACTTAAGCTGTTTGCATACCTGAGGGCGTATCTTCCTGTGTTTGTAGGTATGGCCTTTGTGCAGCCACATCATACATGTGGTATGCCAAGTTCATCAGAAGGGTTGTGTGAAACAACCCACAAGTTTTTTTTTTTTTTAAGATGGTATAAATTGATAACGATTGGACCACTGGACAGAACATCATGGAAGTACAAAAGCTTCGGGAAAAAATATTTTGTTGCATTGGATTCTGTATATATCCTTCAGTATAATGTAATAAATTAAGAAATGTTTATGTAATGTCTCGTATTGCTTAATTGTTTTAGTCTTAACAAAAGTAATAATTACTTTTGCATGAAGCAGGTGTGCACATATCTGGTGACACCCCTGCTTTTACTAGTGAAATTAACAAGGGAGGTAAATCAGGACATCTCAGTAACATCTCGGAACCACTGTCCAAAAGACAATGAAAAGTGTGTAGGCTAGATCATGTGACCCCATGCAAATTTTTCATGCACTTGTGACCCAAACATAACCATCCTGTTGTTAAGTTTGTCACTGCTGTAGCCTAGTTAATCTATTAATCAACCATTAATACAATCTGAATTGTATTCTGGTTTCCATTGACCATTGTTACACCATTTTGTTCAACAAATTACTATGTATAGTATTTAAGATTATTTCATTAATCAAGACCCAGTGTGGTTTTGGTTTCCCCTTGATTGTTTGAGCGGTGTATATCAAATCAAACCCTTTATGTCTCTACATTATACATAAATACACATCAGACCATTTAAGAACTTGCAGGCACAAGTTGTTACTGGCCATCCAGCCAATACATACAGTAGGTCTGTGGTTCAGAATACCATCAATATGGATTCAAAACGGGTTCCCGCAGCACAATGAACACACGCATAGTCTTGCACCTCACTCTGCTATTCATGACGTTCACTAAATAAAAATCAGAACAAAGAAACTGCATATTTCTTGGGAAATGTTTATTGAGATCATACAGTTTAGCCAAGCTTGGTGGCCAACTCCTTGGCCTTTGCCTTCTCTAGCTTGGTGATGCGAGCTGTGGACTTGGGGCCCATGATACCACCCCCCCAGTGACGACGGATCTGGAAGCACAGAGTCATGAGTTTAACTACAAAGTAGCATAAGTTTCCTGCATAAAGGAAACTCATTACGCTACATACAAGGAACGTACAATAATATCTAGCTAATTGCATCAGCGATCTTGGTGAGATGTCAGCATTGCTGTTAAGATAGCAAATATTCGTTCACATCATCTGCAAAACCCAACGGGCATCTTCAGGCCCTAGAAAGCGGGCTTGACTATTGGTCCATATTAAAGACAGATTGTAAACAGACTGGCCACTCACCTCCTCATATCGGTCATTGTAGTTGGTCTTAATGGCCTCCACTAGCTTGGCAAGAGCACCTTTGTCTTCACTGGAAAAAGTTGAACATGTCAGCACATAACAAAACACATGAGATGTGTTTAACCACTCAAACTTTGGCTCAGGGTTAAAAAGCTATAAAGCAACACAGTTGTTCAGTTGTTAAAAAACCTCATCATTGCCGAAGGGAGAACTGACTCAAAACAGCGCCACCTCCTGGGGGATATTCGGGCGGTTCGGCATGGACACCTGTTACTTACGGGTTTGTCTGTGTAAAGGCAATTGAAGTGCAGGTCTTTCTGTGCACCAGTCTGCCCAGCCTGGCCTTCCCCTTGACAATGCAGTAAGGGACGCCCATCTTACGGCACAGAGCGGGCAGGAACACCACCAGCTGAAAACATGACATGCATCAGGTCAGAGTCATCACGGTAAAGCCACTAGGCGCTGCCTCTTCTGCAAATCACAAGGCAGTGGATTTTGCTCAGAATTAAAAAGCTCGTATGTGTTGATCCACACAGGGGATTCAGGTGAAGAAATTCAAACATCATTGCTAACCACACTTGCCAGTAACTGGTGATCCAAGCATTCAACTAGTCCCTACCAGAGAAGCAACAGAAACGCTGACAGACTCCTACCTCGATTGGGTCCACATCGTGGGCAATAACCACCAGCTGGGCCTTCTTGCTCTCCACTAGAGTGGTGACTGTGTTCACACCTGTGGGGGAACACAGCGACTGCATGAAGCGCACGCACTCATGCGGCGAAAGAGTGAAACGAGGGGCTCGGCTGATGCTCAGGATTGAAAATAAGACTACATGTTGTGTTCAGGTGAAGAAATTCCAACATCACCGCACCGACTAGAGTAGGCGGCCCACAGAGGGAGCCGTCAACCCTCTCTGCCTTACCTGCACGGAGAACAGGCAGCCTCTTGGTGGGGGTGTCGCCCTTCCCAGCGGCCTTCTGCTCAGCGCGGGCCAGCAGCCTCTGCTTCTTCTCCTGCTTGGTCTCTGGCCTGTACTTGTGGGCCAGCTTGAACAGCTGTGTGGCTGCAGGGGAAACAGGGAACCGTTACATCCACCGGCATCAGACAGACCAATCGGCTTAGAGTTAGGGCTCCACCACCTATGGCTTTCGTGTTAAAATGTCAGTGCCAATGTAAATGGCAAATATTCTTCCCATCTTCTGCAAAACCTGCATGATACACTATTCAGGACCCGGACACCTCTTTGCCGAAACGCACGAGTTACTTATTCACAGAGACTTACCAGTCTGGCGGTCCAGCGCCTGTGTAAACTGGTTGATCGCAGGGGGGACCTTCAGACGCTTGTACAGGATTGATCGCTGCCTCTGCAGGCGAATGTAGCGAGGCCACTTCACAAAGCGTGTGAGATCACGCTTGGGCTGGATGTCCTGACCTAGAACACACACACATTGGCTTTCAGTTCACCCTATCAATTCATGCTGACCAGGAATGTCATACGGAACAAGTGCATCAGCGATCTTGGTGGGTTGTCTGCATTGTTAATAAGATAGCAAATATTCTTTACATCATGTGCACAGGATGACATGGGAAGACATGGAACGGTTACGGGAAATCACAAATCCAATCAGGTTGACCTAACTAACCAATGCCGTAGTTCTTTGGCCTCTTCTCGAACAGGGGGTTGACCACTTTCTTGGCCTCATGCTTCTTGGCCACGGAAGGGGCTGGTGCCACCTTCTTCCCCTTGGACTTCTTGCCTTTAGGCTGTTGGATGAAAGAGTGAACTCGTCAGTAAATGTGGATGTGGACAGAGAATTTATGAACAGCAGATGTAGTGGCTTTAGCTCAGGGTTAAAAAGCTCATTTCAATCAACATAGAACATTCAGTTGAAGAAATTCAAAGCATCATTGCATAAACCATAACTCGCCCCTAAACAGTACTTAACTGAAAGAACGCAAGCTATTAATACAGGTGTTTAGTTACCTAGTCAATTAGGTTCATAGAAGCTCGTTACAAATCAAGTACAACTCACCAATATTCTAGTTTTACTACTTTACGGACAGCATGAACTGCTGCCCCGGACTAGACGTATTGACCAGGCAGTGAAAAAGCAACGTAAACTCTGAAGCGAGGTTGGGCCTGAGACCCTTAGCGCAGTACGTTACAAACCATCGCTGAAGACCCAAAACAACTAGTAATAAGACACCTACGAATAATGCCTGATTTTATCCATTGCATAAAATGCATTTCAGTTTTATTTTCATATACAATAAAAACAAGACTCAAATACGACGTTTTGTATTAGTCGTAGTACGGAGTAAACGTCGTTCCCCCGGCAATATCATTACCCATTTATAAGAGTTCTGACAAAACAGCTAAATATTATCCCACCATACAACCATGAAATGGGTACTTGGGTTATGTACGACAATTAAGCGTTACTTTTATTAAACATTAACGTAATTACAATAAGATGTTAAGAGATGAAAACAAGTAGATATTTTCCCCCAAATGAAATAGCCGTACACTCACCATGTTGGATCAGACAGAAAGGAAGACCTATGGATTGTGGGTAACTTAAGTTCCGCGAGATCTTGACGCGACGTCATCAACAGTCGACGGTAATAGTGTTGTTTTTGGACGGGATGCAGTCATTTTAAAATATTGTACATATGTTTAAACGATGTATTAGCAGGTAAGTAAGTTTCACGAGTAACATAAGACTTGCGTTCACAAAAAGAAAACGAACATTTGGTTCATTTTCTATGTATAGAAAGTTATGTCACAATACGTCAATGCACTGCTGATGCGCTGCCAGTGGGTTTAATTTCGTGTGCCTTTTTATGTTTTAAGCTAACTACAGTATAACTTTGTTGTCATTTTTTACATGTTCCCTATCTCCTTAATTTGCTTATAGTGCCTTTTTGTTACATTCCTGAGTACGATGGCAAATCAAAGAGCGCTCCCGCAAAGTAAGGAGAGCCTTCTTCAGAACTACAACAAAAGACTTAAAGATGATATCAGGTCCATTCTAGACAACCTCACGGAAATCATTAAAACGGCAAAGGTATCCAGCTGTGATGTTACGGTATTTCATAGAAGAGCTTTGTTTCTAATGAAATTGTAGTAATTCTGTCTCTATTGAACCGAAATGTTTTTTGTTGCAGGTAGAGGAAGAGACCCAGGTCTCTCGTGCTACTCAGGCTGAGCAGGACCACTATGAAATGCACGTGAGAGCAGCCAACATCGTAAGTACAGGCCAGCCTTTCCAGAGTATAAAGGATTGTTTTCAAATTTGACCCAAAGATGTGTATACCTATATACCCACACACACACACAAATATAAATGTGTGTGGAATTCAAACTATGGTAGTGTTCACTGAGGCAGACATTTTTTAAAAACCTTCACAACAAAAAAATGTCATGAGATTTTGAAAAGTCCAGAAAGTCTGTTCCTGTTTTCAGTTCACGCCTCCCTTTTGTATGTAATGAACATGATCCTGTATCGAGCGCATGTAAAAAGTCAACAGCACCAGGATAATCCCAGGGCTTGGACGTTTTGTCTGAAGGTGCGTGCGGGTGAGTCCCTGATGAAGCTGGTGTCGGACCTGAAGCAGTTCCTGATCCTCAACGACTTTCCGTCAGTCAACGAGGCAATAAGTCTGCAGAACCAGCAGCTGCGCTCACTGCAGGAGGAATGCGACAAGAAGCTCACCTCCCTCCGCGATGAGATCGCCATCGACCTGTACGAGCTTGAGGAAGAATATTACTCCTCCAGGTACAAGTAGGCCCATACTGTTCAGTTGTAGTTCGGTTGGTCTGGTCTGTGACACCCTAAAGCCCCATCATAGCCCTTATCACCCACTGCTGTGCCTTATGAAGGGTAGAATGTACCCCAACAGCCCAGTCGCCCCCATAAGGCCTTTAGTGCATCTTCATGTTCACTAGAATATCCAAATGCCGGCTTCGATTGCAAAATGTATTGTTGATCTGTAGGCAAAGATCAATCCAAGTGCATTTACCCTGAGAAATCTTATCTCAATTGGTTTAAAATGTAATTTAAGTGCCTTGTTATAAATGCCTCTGGAGGTTTCTGTTCCCTTTTATAGGTCTCTACATGCTAAATGATATAGTCAACCAAAAGTTAGGTTACTAGTGTGATCTGGTTGCTATATTCTTCCTCAGTTCTTGGTAAAAGGTTGTGATGGATGTGATGACTGAGATAACATGCACAGTTTATGTGTATCTAGCTAACATGCTCAGACAACTCAGTATCTCTTGAATAGATGTTGGTGTGTTATTAAATGCAAATGAGATCCTGCAGGAACTATTAAATCATGAAATTGTAGCAAATCAGAGCTCATGAAGGGAGATACAAGAAAAGTAGATGAAAATGCTTTTTAGCATTATTTTCGGAACTAATTAAGAACAAAAATAACCTATTATTAGGAGATTATTTCTACATATAAAGAGTAATACAAAGGGGCACATACTTGTGATTTAGAAAATGTTTAAGTATAAGTTTTATGTTTACAGACCCAGATTAAGCCTAGTCTGGGACTAAAACAACAAGATCAATGGAGTTTTCTATTTGGACATGATTTTTTTTGTCCTAGACCGAGCTTAATTTGTGTCTGCGAAACCGGACCTAATATTCTTGAGGTGCTATCAGGGTTAAAATGCTGCACTGTATCTGGCCACATCCGGTAACCTGGCACATGGTAGCTCTATGCTAACATGACCAGATAGCAGTGATGTTTTAACAACAATCCTATGAATGTATCAAATAGCAAAACATCAATAAAAAAACAGTGGCATAAAATATAAACTGAAAGATTAAACTTGAGTAGCAGAGGAATGCATTTAACTTGTTTAATATATCCCATGGCATTTTTAGGAAATTACATTGTTTGCTTTTTAAGAAAATACATTTGTCACAGGAAATAACCATCTGGCGATGTAAGCATGGGCGTTGGTTTATGATTATTTTCAAATTCACAAGTATGGCCCCAACTGTTTTCAACACATTTTATTGTTTTTGTCTTTTTAACCCTAAATATATTTGGCGAATGTATAGGTCTATAAACCAATATGTAATCACACCAGGCATTTCTGTGTTATTTATTTTCTGTAGAATGTTTTTTGACTGGAAAGTGCTAGAAATGTTGGTAAGTCCATCATGTTGTATCAAAATATATATTCTCTGCTGTTCTAGAGGGGGAAAAATACAAGCATAGAAAGAGTGGAAAAGCACTAACATAACAAAGAGGCTTAGAGGCTCCACATCTGAGAACGCTAAATTGGGAATGCAATCGTGTTTCAGATGATTGTGTCAATCCGCTGTAGAAGCAGTCATCTACTGTGGATACGACCTTGGTCCAGTGGACTGGTGGCCTTATTTGAGATAATAAAAGGTGGAAATACCATAAAAATGTCAGTATTTTGAAAGGATAGGTCATAATTATAATTCAACGGTTCAAATGTAATTCAGAGCATCTGTGTCAACCGCTGGCTGACACAACACCAAAACCTCATGGTGTGAGCTAGGCTCTCTGGGCAACAACATGTGAATACAAAAAAAAGTTAGTCTTTTTTTTAAATAACTGATGTTAATGGTGAAACAAATGCTATCATTTTTATTAAAAAAATAGTTTAATAACACTTTGTATCTATTTAAATGATATCAACCTGAACTGTCATATTCTGCCTTGATTAAGATATGGATATTTAGTGGTATGTCAGCTTGAAGCACCTTTTTGTCATTTGACCCTAAAACTTGGGCAGGTTCATATAGAAGATTTTGTTAAAATCAAAGTGCTGCTGGGAAAAAATGATTGAATTAAAATGAATTTACCCATGTTTTAAATTGAATCCAATGGTTCCAGACGCTTTGCCTTGAACAGAACCCACTCTTTATCGATTCCGTCCCTAGTTAGCCTACAGTTGATGTAGCCAGTGCAAGCCGTCCATGAAGCATGCCCTGTTACACACACATCCACAATTGCAATATGTATTTAGTCTGTCAGTCATTTGCATAGAACCGCTCTTTATAAATACTGAGAAATAAACTAGAGACAAACATTTTTAGTTCTTTGTCCAATTTGTTTAAATGCGACAAATGTAGCTCTCTGGATCCTGCTTTTGTTTATAATGCAAGGTGATTGGGTCCTTTTATTTCTCTGCCTGTGCATTTCCTGTTCTTTCACCTGCATCCGGTCCTAATTCACTCCTGGGGTCACACAGCTATCTTATACCAAGTACTGTATCCGGCAGTCCCATTAGGATGAGTTAACTCTACTCATTGACTCTTTGCTCAAGGTAATCTTCCACAGAGTGTGTGGCATTTAGAAAAACAACTGGTGCAGATTGACGGCATTTATAGTCCGCAGAAGCCCAATTGGCTGTTATCCCCGCGCCAATTGCCAGACCTAGCGGACATTCTAATGTGATCCTGTTAGAGCTTCATACTGCCGTTTCCTGCTTTGTGTGTGCGCCTTCCTGTGTCTCTCTAATGCTGGTGTGTCTGTACCAGATGTGGGTCAGACACACACCTGCCCTCTCCGCCCTGTGCTTTGCTCATTTTCTGCCCCGCTATGGTCTTTGTTCTGGTAAAGCTACAGTCAGTGGGACGGTACCGACATACCCCTGTGCGAGGCCTACCGGCGCCGGGACAGTTGGGCGTCCCCGGACAGGGACACCACCTCTGGGTCGGCCCAGGGGGGCACGGAGGACACAGAGGGGCCAGCCTCACAGGAGACCACCCCCCAACCCCACCTCAACGGGCACGGGACCGCCGCCTCGACAGACAAGCCCTGACGCACTGGAGCAGACCACATAAGGGCACATGGACCTCTCCCTCCGTAACTGTGTTGTCATGGTGCTACGTAGGCTTCTGCCTCAGTCTGTCCATGTACAGTATGACAAGTCTTTCACTGCCAGTGTGTCTGTAGTAGAAACGGGCCGAGCAAAGCATTTTGATTTTTACAAGGTAGTATTTCTCTGGACACTTTTTTTGTAAGATATTAGGGAATAGTATCACTGTCACACTTCAGATCGACTGATGTTACTCTCCAGACTGCATAAACACTGCATGTATTTTATTACGTTACACTTGGTTAGCTCAGGGTACTTTACTTCGGTTTGAGACAAGACAATGGTGGTAAACAATTAGAAATAGGTTAGTAATTCTGTAAGCACTATAGCAATGCCTCTTTAGAATTATTTTCAATTGGGACACAATAAGAAATAACTTACAATAACGATACCTGTATAAAATGATCTGGTATGTTTGTAAAGAAATATGAATATGCCTCCATCTGTCCCCTTTCACAATTATGAACATTGTTGTGGTGAAACACATTTCAGTTACCTCAGTACATACAGTATTACTAGATGCCGTTTTGTTAACATGTATAAATGTATGACCATAGGACTGGATGTCATGCACGTTTATGAATGTTTTATTTTTTGGGATTTTGTAGCATTGCTTTAGTACTATTTGAGTAAGCTTTTTGTTAAATCAATAAAACCCTATTATGAACTCAAGCTGCTGCATCTTTCTCTAAATTCCTAGAACGATCCCAAATTATAGTCATTTACAGTTTTTTTTGTCTATTTTGTGTACAGGTGGAACGATGTAACGTCACACAATTAAATGAACGCCACTTCACATGCTCTTTCTTTTATATAAATGGTGACAGATAAATATATACATCAGTTAAGCTTGAAACAATGAAAAGGGACTATTCATATTCACAAATGTGGTCACAAGAAAAATATTAGAACTTTCTGAAGAACTTCTATGGCTGATTTTAAACATCCAGATGAATCCCACTCAGGACTAAAAGCATGTTCAATGGTGATTCTCCAATCTACTCCTATGGCCAATCTACCCTTAGTATCTGCGGTTCATTTTCTTGAACTTCTCATAGTGGTAATCATCTGTGGCCTTCTCGTTGTTGGGCCTTTTGCGATTTCCGGGTTGTTCCACAGCTGGCAGAGACAAGAGCAGTTAGTCTGTTAGCTAATCTGGACAAAACACGGTCAGTGGAGAAGACACAAATCACATCATTTCAGAACCACTTCCGTTAGCAAAAGTGCCTCTTGCAATAGCTGTAGGTGTAAGATGCTACAACCAGTTTACCTACAACCGGACAATTAAATGAAGACGGGTCGGTTGTGTGACCCTGGCGGTTGGCCGTGATGCTTACCTTCGGGTCCTGGTTTCTCTGTGTCGCCCACACGGAGAGGCCTGACCTCTGGCTCCTTCGGTTTGTGTCTGTTATGGTGCCGTTGGGGGGCATTAACATCCTCGCGATAAACTGGAAAGAGAGACACAGTTACGGGCTGACCAACGACCCCAGTCGCGGGGTAAAACGCTGCACTTCCTTGGGATATTTTTCGGAGGCAGTGGGGAAAACGAGGCGCGTGGTCTTTTCTTGAGAGCCTTCTATATAAATGAACTCACAGCGGTTGAACCTCTTATATAAATGAACTCACAGCGGTTGAACCTCTTATATAAATGAACTCACAGCGGTTGTGCTGGACGTAGTTCACGGCGATGTTAGTGGGAACAAAAGAGGTGCCGTTGTCCTTTTTCTTGTTCCTTTGATCCTGCAGCAGTTTGGCTTTTGCTTCCTCCGTGAAGATGATGTTCTTTATCTTTGCACTGGGAGGGGATGTTAACGAGGACACCATTAACGAAGCCTAGGGCAGCGTTTCCCAATTCCTTGACAAAGCTGCCCAGTGTTGTCCCTTGCACACGGCTAATACAAGTGAAAGGCTTGATAATAAGTTGATTCAAGTGTTTGGGAAACCACAGTCCTTGGGGTGCCATGGCTGAGGATGAAACATGCAGTTATTGTAGATGTTGAACCAACAGCATATTAAACCTGGCTGGTGCCACTCACTCAATGCCCAGGTCCACCTCAGGGATCCCACTCAGCATCTGATTGGACAACATCTCCTCTGTCTTCTTGGCCGAGTTGACTCGGATGTTCTCTGGCAGTTCATACAGGAGGTCCTCAGCATTCTTCACTTTCACCTTCTGCTCTTCCGCTTCCACCAGGCCCTTCTTCTTTTTCAGCTCTGTCTCAATGTACTTCATCCTGTCCAGGAGGACAAGGGAAGACAAAATGGAAGCATAAAACTTTGCTATAAATGTGAGTGGTCTGACACATTAGTGAGATGTAATTGTAACACTAGGTTTGATGGTGTCAAATAACAACATTTGGTTTAGCAGAGGTGTCTATATGTTTATAGCGTACATGTCAGCGTCCTCATCGCGTCTGTTGGTCTCAGCAGAGAAAGATGTTCCCAGATTTAGGTCCCCTGTGTCATCATCAGTCCTGGAGGTAAAAATGTGATTATGCGTATAAGCGACAGACACCCGCGCATATCATAAATACTCTCACATGCATTTGGAAGCTTTGGAAATTATGAAAACCTTATACTGTTTACATAAAAATCTTACATGTCTCTGGCTCTGTCTTTAACTTTTTTCATGTCGACAACACCCCCAGTTTTCAATTTGAATGGGTCGTTCTGTTTGAGGATTGAATTGTGAGTAGGATGAAGTTAGTATAAGATAATTAGGAACAAAAAACTCAAAAATATTTAAACTGTCGTCGTAGCGTAAACATAATAGTAAAAACATTAAAACGAAAAAACGTACATCGGTCCCTTCGTCCAAGCGAAGTTTCTCACCCTCCAACAGCGCTGCAACACTGAACCGCAGAACAGAACATTGTTGATCATCATTTTCAGTTTTTGTTAAGATACAACTTCTATTTTAAATGAGGTATATATTACTAAACAACATCTAATCTTCAAAACTGTTTTCACGATGCCGTGTATCACCAAACAACTGTTCCCACCTAACTCCAGTCTGTCGTTTCCGTAAACTCTGGAGTTCTTTGGCCTCATCCAGTTTCGATCTGAGTAGAACAAAATAAATTTGCTGAGTAGAGTAATGTAATGCAGAGTAACCTTATGCATATTTACTACGTGGCTGGCTTGCTAAGCTACCGTGAGTGAATAGCTAGTTAATATAGCACACTTGTCCAACGTCGTTACCTAACTATAGATGTTATCTCGTCCTCCTCTTCGTCAGAAGAGCTTTGCCTTCTTATTCTGAAATTCTTACCCGACGGCATTATGTAGAGTTTTAGGAAGTATGGTATATCAGAATTTTTTTTTGTGAACACAGGTTTAAACTGATGCTCTTTAGACAATAATAATACGGGGCCTGATTTCAACGACGGACCTCTACGTCACTTTCCTTAATACGGGACATGACGTAATTCTATATATTTTAGGTACAAATAAATTCGCCTATTGCAGAGCTGCTCAATCTGGTTCCTGGAACGCAACCAGGCTGTAGGTTGTCTCTCCAACCGTCAGTTTGCACAGCTGATTCTAATAATGCTGGAGCTGGAAGAAAAGCTGAGTCAAGTTAGGCACAACTGGGGTTAGAGAGAATATTTATTCCAGATGATCGATCTCCAGAACCAGGATTGAGCAGCCCTGGCTTATAGCTACAAGTATCTGCTGTATAGCACACATTAGGTTTAACTAGCTCAGTTATTTTTACTTACTGGCCTCTAGACTCTGCTGCTTGAAAGGTTTACAAGGCCACAAGCTATGGTAAAATGATTTATAGGGTGACCCATATTGACTGAGATATGGTCATAAACCACATAAACCCTAGCAGCAAAACTTGAAAAGTGACCACTCCTAAATAAAAGGTACATGACATGCCAGCTGAAGGACTCTGAGATCATACGGAAAAAAAGATGATCTGGTCTGATGTGACCAAAATCTAACTATTTGGCACCACGTATGGAAGAAATCAAGGTACCACTCATCACCTGGCTAATTTCATCTCTGCGGTAAAGCATGGTAATGGGTGCATCATGCTATGGGGATGCTTCTCCGCAGCAATGACTGGAAAACTGGTCTGGATTGCGGGGAGGAACAAAGAGCAAATTACAAAGGTCCTTGAGGATTGAGAGCATAAAACCTCAATCTAGGACAAGGTTCCATAATTGAAAGACAGACGCAGCCATGCATGTGACCACATCATATGCATGTGTATTGTGGCAACCAGGGAGCACCCATACAAGTACAGTGTGGTGTAATATAATTAAGAAAGAAGACAATTAATTAAAAAAAATATTAGTGAGAATAAGAACTGCTCTGTGGACCGGTGATGGCGAAGGGGAACTAAGGTATAGACTTATATTTATATGGACTTGGCATCCCACTGATTTGCCACCTAACAGCATAGGAAAAGTTGTATGAAATGTGTACTTTAGCAATGACAGCGCCTGTTTTATCAGCATGTATGCTTTTTCGTTGGACATGTTGTCATTCCAAGAGTTTGTAGAATGGCCATTGTCATCATCATATTGAACACTGGCTAAGAAAGTGTAAAAAGCTCGGTATGGACAATGACAATACAACGACTTTCCCTTCCAATAAAAAGAAAAGTAATATGAGCAGAGATGCCACACGAAGTTGCAACAAACCAAAATAATGTTCACACACATTGTTAGATTAATATTTATTTCGACACTGCACAGGACATTTTTTATACAAGGATTCGATCGGGTCGGACTTTCGCTGGACGCAGTCAATATGATGCTCTTGAACATGGCCAAGCTCTGACGTTGAGCATAACAACACTGACGTAAAACCATGCTGTGTGAGTTGGGCGGTGGGAGCCCGTGGGAGCAAGTAGGATGGGGATGTTGATTCGGATATTGAAGCTCGCTAGCGACTCTGGATAACGTTACAAGTGCAAGCTAGGTGTTTACATATCTCAGATGGCAGTTTTCCCTTAAATGGACGCTTCTGGCTACTGTTGTGACGTTGCCTGTTGTTGGTAAATATTATTATTTAACAATTATTGTATTTATTGTCGATGCCATCCTCTGCTGACGCTAACCTGGAGTGGAAAAACACGGCCTTCAGTTTGCAGCAGATATGCCAGTTCCGGTGCTTCTGCATCCAAACCATCTTAGGCAGGATGGTGTTATCTTGTCTTAAATTGGGTTGGCTGATATGCTATAGCTAGCTAACGTTGGATGTTGAATACATATGTAATCAATATCTATATCGCCATGTCAGGCCACTAGCCTCATCGATATTATATTTACGACCAATATCTTCTAGAATTTCTAGATCGTTAGAAGAACTTTAAAAGAAAATGAGTGCCACGGGGGACATTTGTCCCCACCTGGAATCCGTTGGGGAGGTGACCAAAGACGGCCTTCTGCAGAAATCCAAGGTGAGAGAAAAGGATGGTTTCAAGCGAGACTTGATCATGCATGGGATGGATGCAATGTGACCAAAGTATTTACTTTCAGTGTTGACGTGTGCTTTCTCGATTTGACTTATCTGCTAAAAGAAAAGTCTCACCACATTTCCGGTGGTCTGACGATGTCACAAATTGAGAGTGTACTGCATGATTTCTGGCTACAAATAAAAAAAACCTGCCTGCATTGTAGTCTGATTCTTTTCATTTTCTTTTTCCTAAGGGGACATGCCAGTCTTGTGGAGCTGTCGGTCCCAATCTCTGGGCCTGTTTGCAGGTAGAAAAGAGGTTTCATCTCTGCCAGCCTTTCTTTGCTATTTTAGATATTATCCTAGATGTTTTGAATGCTGTTACATTATTCTCATATTTTGGTATCGTGACACAGTTAATACTCACCGAGACTGACTGCATTAGTTGTTTTTTTAACTACATAGACTTGTAGGCTATGTCTTATGTAACACTTATGTTTCTCTTGGTCAGAGTGAGTGTCCGTATGTTGGTTGTGGAGAATCCTTTTCGGATCACAGCACCCTCCACGCACAGGTAAGTTAATCTTCAAAATGTTTTCTTCTTTTTCAAACAAAATATTTTTTCAAGGCTTTTTGTGTGTGTCATTGCCTTAGGCCAAGAAACACAACCTGACGGTAAACCTGACAACCTTCAGGATCTGGTGCTATCTGTGTGAGAGGGAGGTGTTCCTAGAGCGTTCTGGGTCTGTCACACAACCCCCACACCAATGTAAAGCTGTGGACCACCAGGTATATCAACACACTAAGATCTGCTATTTCTAAGTACAGTACCAGTCAGAAGTCTGGACACACCAACTCATTTGAGGGTATTTCTTAATTTGTACTTTTTCCACACAATAATATTGAGGACATAAATAATGAAATACATGTTATGAAATGAGGCCCTAATCAAAAGACTGTTACACAAAGTACATTTATATTTTAGACTCTTCAGAGTAGCCACCCTTACCTTAGATGACACCTTTGCTCACTCTTGGCATTCAACCACATCAACCAGCTTCATGAGGTAGTCACCGGTTTTGCTTTTCCAAAAGTCTTGAAGGATTTCCAACGTATGAAGGACTTCACTCTGCGGTCCTACTCATCCCCAAACATCTCAATTGGGTTGAGGTTGTGTGATTTGAGGCCAGCTCATCTGATACAGCACCATCACTCCTTTTTGGCCAAATAGCCCTTACACAGCCTGGAGGTGTATTTTGGGTCATTTTCCGGTTGAAAGAAAGATGATGGTCTCACTTAGAGCAAACCAGAAGGGGTGGCGTATTGTTGCAGAATGCTGTGGGTTGTATTATAAATAAACCAGTGTCACCAGCAAAGCAGCCCCACACGATCATACCTCCACACACTGTGATCTCTTTTGGGTTCTTTCAGTAGTAGTTTCTTTGCAGCAATTTCACCGTAATGGCCTGAATCACGAAATCTCTTCTGACCAGTTTTGAGATGTATCTGTTATGTTTTTATTTTATTTAGGCAATCTGAGGTGCAGTTAATTCGCAGATCGTACTCTGTATAAAGCATTTCTAAGCATTTATTATACCGTTTTCCAATAATATTTTGGGGGATTAGCGCACATTGATACTGCGGAGATAGAATGCAGCACATGGAGAATGGAATTGTTTGTTGTTTTTAACAGTGTTTATTCACTTCAGCAGGAACCCATTCATCCGCCGGTGAGTCACCACCATCCACTGAAGGTGGTGCCCATCGCTGTAGCAGAGGAAGAGGGGTCGGAGTCAGATGAGGATGATCTCAAACCCCGAGGTAACCTCTGTCCCCTATTGTCATGTCAACTACTTAATTCCATTTCAGTGCATACACAGCTAAACTGCCTTAGCATTAAGGTATTGTATGATTTTACTGATTTGTGAAACGTGTTTATATATATAGCAATTCAGGTTCATGGTTATCATGTTATCAGGCAAAGGCCAGTGTTGGGTTTTTGTTCAGACCTTTTAAACCCATTTAAAATACTTATTAATAGACATAGATGATGAGCTTTGAAGATCTATTCCTTAGTGAATTATGCAAAGCATATTTAGCTCAGACTTCCGGAATATCTGAGAACCTGATGCTGCTCATGTGTAAGAGATGCATAATTGATTTTGGGCCTAAGAATAAGTTCTGTACCTAGTTAGCAGACAGTACTGGTCCCGCGGCCTGCGTCCATGTTGGATCTTCATTTGAAAACTCTGTCCTTGCTAAATATAGTCCCACATGTCAGGATGTTTGTGATTGACATATGTTCACTTCACCACGCGATTCTCTTTCTCTGACTAGATTCTATAAACTACACTGCTCAGAAATGATGGGAATACTGGAATCACACATTGAGTCTCGATGAAGGACAAATATAAAAGATCAAAATCTTTACTGTGCATTGTGTAATTTGTTGAGAACAAAGTGACATAACAACGGTCAATGGAAACCAAAATCTCCAACCAATTGAGGCCTGGATTAAAATTCACACCAAAAATCAAAGTAACGAAATGAAATCACATCGCGCTGTTCCAGCGCGTGCAAATGTATTCGCCTATATCATACCCTTCAGTAGTACCATAGATCGACCATTGTGATATTATTATGTATTAAACTACATCCTTCTCAAAGGTCTGACAGGGATGAAGAACATCGGAAACTCCTGCTACATGAACGCAGCTCTTCAAGCCCTGTCTAACTGGTGAGGTCACCTCATCCGGTCTGGTTCCTTCTTTAGAACGGGCTGACAAACTGGTATGGTTCTGAGACCTGACAGTAATGTGGTTCTCTCTTCAGTCCACCTCTCACTCAGTTCTTCCTGGACTGCAGTGGCTTGGTGCGGACCGACAAGAAGCCTGCACTGTGCAAGAGCTACCAGAAACTCATCTCTGAGCTCTGGCACAAGAAGCGGTAAGGTATCAGTGGTCAGTGGTCAGTGGTCATGTGGTCATGTGTTAAAGGTGCTATGCAGCATTCACTATACTATTCAACTTCCACTGTATTATTCAACAAGCACATTTTACGTTAGATAGGCAGCAATGAAGACAATTATGGTTTTTAAATGTAAATTCTGAAACAAAATATGAAAGGGTAAAACGTTCCCTGGGGATATAAGATTCCTTTACAAGACCCCCAAAAATTCTCACATTCTGCCTCTCACCTTTTCTTTCGTTCCTCACTCCTGCTCCTTGTCTCTTCTCTCCATCCGTCTTCTCTCCATCGCCCTCGTTCCTTCAGTCCGAGCTATGTGGTTCCCACCAGTCTGTCTCAGGGCATCAAGCTGGTCAACCCCATGTTCCGTGGCTACGCCCAGCAGGTAGGGGCAAGCTCCCAGCAGGTAGGGAACAGAACAATACCCCTATCTATTTGACCCCTGACCTAACCCACCTCTCTGTGTGCCCCTCCCACCGCCCACACAAACCGAATTGACCTCCCGGGACAATAACGTCCGATTGGTGGATTGTGGCGCTGCTGATTGGCTGATCCCGTAGTTGACTTCGGAAGTAGCCGTCCAATCCCAGTGTGCATCTCAACGGTGCCCCCTGTAACCAGGGTTCATAGGGTACATTGTCATTTGGATTGCAGCCGTGATTGAACTAACCCACGGTTACTTAGTAACAGTGGTCGGTTGAATCGAATGGGAATGTGTGTTTTTCGACGTGTTTATTTAGAATTCCTGTGTGTAACGGAAGAGGGGGTCCTCTCTCTGGTAACAAACACACCCATCTTGTCCATATAGCAGAGCCTCCCACACACTGCTGAGTATGGCAGTCCCACCCTCTACCTCACACCTCTGCCCCAATACGGTGTGTGTGTGTACAGGACAGTTCCACACACCCTCCCCCCTCTCTTTATGCACTACTGCACAGGACACCCAGGAGTTCCTGCGCTGTCTGATGGACCAGCTCCATGAGGAGCTGAAGGAGCCGATGGTGGAGTGCGGGGAGGGTGAGGGTGAGGAGCGGAGGGACGGGGGTGACCGCTCCCCCTCCGAGGACGAGTTCCTCTCGTGCGACTCTGGGGCCAGCAGTGACCGGGGGGAGGGGGCGGGGCTAGGGGAGGTGGAGCTGCTCATACAGGATGAGTGTGGGGCGGTGCCCAGGGAGGCAAGGGGAGGGCCCATCTCCGAGAAGGAGAGGCTGAAGGAGAGGAGGCTGTCGCCCCTCCACAGGGCCTCACAGGAGATGGATGAGGACGCAGACGTGGATACGGCAGCCGGTGAGGTGGCGGCTTCGGGAGGACTGGAGGAGGAGGAGGAGCAGGAGGAGAGGACCCTGCCCAGTCCTGGGCCACAGAGCCCTAGTGCCACACGCCCTGTGTCCCCGGGTCAGCCACAGGACATCTCTGGTATGGGCCCGGCGGAGGCGACAGTACCGTGCCATTCATTCGTGGATGATGAGCTGATGGTGGTCTGTGTTGTCTGACTGTTCACCCGCCTCCTCCACCCAGAGCCGGACAACGAGGCGTCGATGCAGAACCGCCCTCCGTCACGTCCCTGCAGCCCTGTACGCCCGGTTCCGGAGCTGCACCCCAAACTCACCTCCAGCCCCCTCCGCTCTGCCGGACCCCCGTACTCCTTTAAGAAAGGTTGGTCCCCAGCGCACGGACGCAGGGACATGCGTGACAGACTCACACCGGCCTTGAAATTGGAATCGTTCGGGTGGAACTCCATTAACCACAATCCCCCTCCACAGCTCAGCTGCTTCTGGGCACCAGGAAGAAGAAGCAGTCCCGCTACCGTAGCGTCATCTCGGACATCTTTGACGGCTCTATCCTCAGCCTCGTACAGTGTCTGACCTGTGACCGGGTGAGCCCCGCGGTGTGTGTTTGTGAGCATGTACGCAGGCATGCCAACACCAGGGGGCGTCGCTTCCACCCTCTGTGTCGTCTCATCAACCTCCCTCCTCTCCTTCTCACTTTGCTCTGGTCCTCCACCAGGTGTCTTCCACAGTGGAGACCTTTCAGGACCTGTCTCTGCCCATCCCAGGGAAGGAAGACCTGGCCAAGCTCCACTCTTCTATTCACCAGAACCTCCCCGCCAAGACTGGGTTGTCTTCCGACATCTATGGGTCCCAGGGCTGGATTACTTACATCATGGACTCCATACGCAGGTCAGGGAGCTGTGGGTCAGGGGTTCAGGGGGCTGTGGGTCAGGGGTTCAGGGGGCTGTGGGTCAGGGGTTCAGGGGGCTGTGGGTCAGGGGTTCAGGGGGCTGTGGGTCAGGGGTTCAGGGATCTGCGGGTCAGGAGTTCAGGGGGCAGCGGGTCAGGGGTTCAGGGGGCTGCGGGTCAGGGGTTCAGGGGGCGGAAGATCAAAAGGCTATGGGTTAGGGTAGTGTTGTTCTGTGGGCCATCTCTTTTCACTGGTTAGTGTTGTTCTGTCGGGTTATTGTTTTTACAATATTGGTGTGCATGTCCTATAATAAAACATTCTTATGTATGATACATTTTCAATAATTTGTAAAATATAGAAACATAGCATTAGTCCACAGGAAATATTTTCTCAAAGAAACTCAATATCTGTTTGTGTTTCCCAGGTTTGTGGTGTCCTGCATCCCCAGCTGGTTTTGGGGTCCCATGGTCAACTTGGAGGACTGTCTTGCAGCCTTCTTTGCAGCGGATGAGCTGAAAGGTGAAGGAGTTTTGTGTATTTCATATATAATTACATGAAACGCTGAGGCGCACACTGACTCATCTTTTATTTTTTCTTACTGTGTACTTTGAATATATGTCTTTTGAATGGCTGTCTTGTCTTTGATAAAGGGCTGCCTGGTAAAAGAGACTTTGGTCCAAATTGTAGTTGCCAGTTTAAAAAGTTTGTATTAAGTGTGGCTCTATCCATTGTCAGAGCATTATTTTTGTGATTATTATTTTCTTCAATCATTTTTTTGCAGGGGACAACATGTACAGCTGTGAAAAGTGTAAAAAGTAAGAATATTTAGGTAAATTTAGCATTAAAAGATGAGCTGTAATAGTAATGCAGATGAAAGTTGAATGCTCTTTCATTGTCTTGCAGATTGAGAAATGGTGTGAAGTATTGCAAAGTACTTCGGTTACCTGAGGTAAGAGTTATGTCTTTGTTCTCCACAATTATGTCACACTTTTACATCCTGTGAAGTTTTAGTGTAATGTGAAAGTCTGGTTCACGCCTTGCCCTAACCCAAGTTCACGCCTTGCCCTAGCCCAAGGTCACCTCTAGCCCAAGGTCACGCCTTGCCCTAGCCCAAGGTCACGCCTTGCCCTAGCCCAAGGTCACGCCTTGCCCTAGCCCAAGGTCACCTCTAGCCCAAGGTCACGCCTTGTCCTAGCCCAAGGTCACCTCTAGCCCAAGTTGTTGCCTTGCCCAAGCCCAAGGTCACCTCTAGCCCAAGGTCACCTCAAGCCCAAGTTCACGCCTTGCGTGTAATCTTTCCTCAGTTATATGTGGTGTAGTACTACCATGTAACTTCTGTTTTCAAGATGTCTTCGTGAAGATTGTAATGGGTGGGAAGACTTTTACTATCAACCATAAAACTTTATTAAAGGTTCTTGATTTTCAACAGGAAGCTAATTATTTCTTTCAGGAAATCCACTTGAAAGCATGTGTGTGTGTGTGTACTCGCTTACAGATTCTTTGTATTCACCTGAAGCGTTTTCGCCATGAAGTGATGTACTCCTTTAAGATCAACAGCCACGTGGCTTTCCCATTAGAGGGACTTGACCTCCGACCTTTCCTGGCCAAGGACAGCCCCTCCCAGATCACTACGTACGACCTGCTGTCAGTCATCTGTCACCATGGCACCGCCGGCAGTAAGTGAGCCTCAACGCGAACGACCTGACCTCCAGGACTAGGTCTTCATGTCCGTTCCGGACATCGTCATGTGGTTGCTGTTGTTTTCTCTACTGGGTAGACACACCGTAGACGGTTTCTACCACCGCGCTGTGCAATGCTAATGCCTTCACCGGTTTCTCCGCACCTCCTCCATGCGGTCTCCCCCCCCCAGGTGGTCACTACATAGCCTACTGTCAGAACGTGATCAACGGTCAGTGGTACGAGTTTGATGACCAGTACGTCACGGAGGTCCATGAGACTGTGGTGCAGAACGCGGAGGCGTATGTGCTGTTCTACAGGTGAGTCCCTGAGACCGGGGACGCTAAATGCTCCTCGGGTTTGTCAGACTTCACACGTGTGTGTGTGTGTGTGTGTGTGTGTGTCCTCAGGAAGAGCAATGAAGAGTCTGTGAGGGAGAGGCAGAAGGTGGTGGCCCTAGCCAGCATGAAGGAGCCCAGCCTGTTGCACTTCTACATCTCCCGAGAATGGCTGAACAAGTTCAACACCTTCACAGAGCCGGGGCCCATCAGCAACCACACCTTTCTCTGTCAGCATGGAGGTCAGGGCCCATCAGCAACCACACCTTTCTCTGTCAGCATGGAGGTCAGGGCCCATCAGCAACCACACCTTTCTCTGTCAGCATGGAGGTCAGGGCCCATCAGCAACCACACCTTTCTCTGTCAGCATGGAGGTCAGGGCCCATC
>JACXGK010000142.1:0-24296 GCA_016801125.1 Novumbra hubbsi | reverse complement strand
TGTCTGTCTCGCTAAGCCTGTCCGTGTGTCCCTCTGTCTTCCTGGCTGTCTCACAGTTTTGGAGGAGGTCCAGCGGTGAACCACCTATACGTATGCGCCATCTGCCAGGTAGAGGTCGAAGCTCTGGCCAAACGTAGAAAGGTGGAAATAGACACTTTCATCAGGGTAAGAGAGCTGAGCGTGTGTGTTTTTGTGTTATCATGTGTGTTTGTGTGTGTGGGCTCACTGGTTCTCCTGGTCTGTGTCTACAGCTGAATAAAGAGTTCCAGGCAGAGGAGGCTCCTTCAGTCATCCTGTGTATCAGCATGCAGTGGTTCAGGGACTGGGAGAACTTCGTCAAGGGCAAAGACAATGGTATGGAACCAGGGGGGTGGTCGATGTATAATCACAGGTGGTACGAAATCAATGGGTGGTGGATGTATAATCACAGGTGGTACGAAATCAGTGGGTGGTGGATGTATAATCACTGGTGGTACAAAATCAGTGGGTGGTGGATGTATAATCACAGGTGGTTCTTAACCTGAGGGCGGTGACAGTATGACGTCACGTGGGGTGAGGTACACCGAGTGTACAAGACCAAGCACGATGTGGGCCCAGGGGCAGACCGTTTTAAACGGAGAGAACAGTTAGCCATCTTCAAGCTCATTGTCTTGTCATGTGGCAAAGGGAACATAGCTGTTGAAGCTTTCATTTCTACTAAAGTGAGTACAGTCTGAAGGTTTCCTTAGTTACGAACTGAAAGGTGTTTATGTCTCCCATCTTCCTAGAACCCCCTGGTCCAATAGACAACAGTAAGATTGGTATCATGAAAGGAGGACACATACAGCTCAAGCAAGGCAAGTTGTGTATCCTCATTCACAATGTGTGCTTCTGAGTCGGGGTTTGGAGCTTTAACATGTGTCCGTATGCCTTAACGTGCGTCCGTATGCCTTAACATGCGTCCATATGCCTTAACGTGCGTCCGTATGCCTTCTCGTGTGTCTGCTAGGTGCTGACTATGGCCAGATCTCTGAGGACACTTGGCAGTATCTGGTCAGTATCTACAGTGGGGGACCAGAGATCGCAGTGAGACAGACCGTCCCGGCCCCCAGCCCTGAGACAGACAGCCTGCATGGAGAGAGGAAGATAGAGGCTGAGACCAGGGCTCTCTGAAGCTGACACACACACATACAGGTAAGAAACCCACACACACGCGCACACACAACCGTTTTAATATTCCCAAAATAAGGTTAAGAGTCAAATTCACTGCATAGTAAACAATCCCCAATATTCTAAATTGTGGTTTGTGAAATTATACCTTCAATAAAAACAAACCTTCCACAATTGATCATTTAATTATTAAAAGTGCATAATTGCTGGATTTTTTTTCTGAGGCCTCGGGAATATGATCGTGCATATATGATCTGTGTGGTGTAGTGATCGTTTAATGTAAAGGCAGGAGGAACTAAGGAAAATCCACTACTTGAAGATGAACCACTGCAATGTCCTAAAGCACCTTGTGGACAATAGATGACAAGCATGTCAAGCTCTACTGGGTTAATGATCGTGACAGCATGGAATTACAAGAATATGGAAAGGGGGGGTGGGGGTTAAATACACCTTGTTTACTAACACACGTTGTGTTTACAAACACACACACAAACACACATAAGCGAGCCCTCAAACTGTAAACACAAGCACGCTCAATCATAAATAAACAGGATGATGAAGCATGCATTCATACACACACTCACTCTTTCCATTCCCCTCCTAGATGGAAACATAAACATTTTCCTACCATACCTCTTGGTTCCTGCAACTGTCTGGTACCATTATAGTCCACTCGCTTTGTTCTCACGTCATTCTCATGAGGTTTCTTGTGTGTGCGTGTCTGTTTGTTGCGTGCGTGCGTTTGTGTGCGGGTGATTGTGTGAGGTGTGTGTGTGTATATGAGTGTGTGAGAGAGACGGAGGGGAGGGCAGGTACTTTCTTCAAATGAACAGCTCGCAAATCTGATAACCAGTGTTTACTCAACCTGAGATTCCTGAGAATGCAACTTGATTATCAGAGCATATTGTCAATGCACATTCAGCTAGACAGCTCTACAAAGAAGTACCACACCGGCATATCCAATATCCAAAAAAAGTCTTTTTTTTTTTTTTTTTTTTTTTTCTCCATGTGCCTTGGTGGATTTTGTCTGTTCAGTCGTTCTTTTGTGTCTCCCTCTGTTCTAGGTAGTTTTTCTTGTCCATGTTTCCGATCTCGCCTTCAGTGGAGGAAGGCCTTGCCACCAGCACTTTGGGAAACGCAGAAATTCACAAAATTCACAGCAGGAAGACATCCTATTGTTGTTTAAAATGTATAAAATACGAATACATCTTAAGATGCTTAAGTGAAACGTGTAACATTGCGTGACCCCTCACGTCCCTGAGCTGTTTCTGGGAGTGGGTTGTTTGAGGATGTCTCAATCAAAATGGCGGCCATACGGAAGTAGGTGTCACGGCATGAGCGGTGTTCCGGGCTGGAGAGTAGCTAGGGGAAGGGAGTGGGTTTGGGACCCCGATTCAGAGTGGTGACATCCTCAGTGTTAATTACTGCCTGACGTCTCAGGCCAACGTGTTCAGCTTTCCTGCCGTTGTGGCGTCTCACTGCTTTGTTTTTTCCACTTGGCTGATGTTTCTGATTTGTCATCTTTCCGCTTCGTTGTTGGTTTCTCGTAGTGTTTCATACAGGGATCGAGCTGTGCCAGTACTATTGGAGAGAAGGGTTTGCTAAGGTATAAATGGTATGAAAGAGGGGTGAAGAGGTCTATCCTGTCGCCAAATGGAACCATTATGTCTTGGCACAATCTCCCTAGGCAAGTGAGACCATTGAAAAACCCTGAGTATGAGTAATATTCGCCCTCATATTGGTCATGCCATACACTGCATGAACTTACTACACTTCAGCGTGCATGTTGGTATTACCTCACGCTGGCATACAGGTTTTTAACTGGTTTTCCTGTTCTAGGAGTGTGGTTGGATGACGACAGAGAGCTTGTCACCATCCTGTTTTTGTTTGTATATCTAATATCTACAGTCCCATTTTGCTGCAATGCATTTCAAAGCGTTCAAGATGGTAGCGAGCCGTCATTCCAGTCATGGCGTGGGAGAGCAAGCTAACTCACTAGGTGACCGTTGTAGGTGCCCGATCAACCTGAGGGAGGCGCTAAAGCACTGAAGGACAGAAATCCCCGCCGACGTGGTTCTCTAGCCCCCCAGGGCAGTTTGCATCTCCCATAGACGGCGGCACTGCCTGGGAGGCATTCAAGCTTCACCCTATTTCTGATTCCCTGCACATGTTACCCTGGTTAACCCACACGCGTTCATGTTAGTGTAGAAGTGCTTACTTATGGACGTTGTGGAAGTAGTTGGTCCAGAGAAGTTCTGTGGGTGATTCTGTGCTGCCGTGCTTACAGGAGGTGTGTCAGCATCCAAAGAGTCATTTGTAAAATGAGAACATGCTAGTTCTGTTAAGTGATGACAATGATTATCATTATTCCGTGTTACTTTTTTCGGACAGATCTGTACGGAAGTGAGACCTCCTGTAGTGTCTGTTTTTGTGAAAAAGTGCAACTAAAACCTTTCTGGCTGTCTGTCTGTGTTCAGACACCTTAGAGTAATAATAATAATTATTAAATTATTATTAGTCTGACAATATGTTGCTGAAGCGTTGTAACTTAGTTATGACCAATAGACTACAGTAACAGTCCTTGTGCTGCAGAATAATTCCGACGTTTTTAAACATGACTGTGGTGTGTTTCTTAATTCACCTCTGTTCCGAATTTCTAATTTGTTGTACTTGGATTGTAAACACACAAGTTTCATTTTCACTGGTTGACTATTGAAAATAAAGGTGTCGATCTGGTGAGATTGTGTGGATAGAGAACGACTTGCCTCATGTCGTTATTGTGAACGTTTTTTCAATGTTGAGATTGATTTAAACACATATGAATGTGAATTTCGATTGATATGATTAAAAAAGCGTGTTCTTTCTTTTATGTTTTTGAGTCATTTAGCACTCCTTTTTACATGAAGACATAGTACTAGGTTAAAGTTTAACCAGCTTTTGGTTTTTACTAACTGGGCCGTGCTAAATATAGCTGTGCTGTGGCGTTGAACCAGTTTTCTACATGTAACCCATAAATAGTCAATCAAAAATGTGTCCAATAGTCAATATCAGCTCCACACTTCTTCAAATGTGCTCACAAATATTTCAATTGCTGAAGTGTTCACAAGTAAATACATTCAACTAGCCAACATACTTAACACTACATGGAGAAATTATTGACCCTTTAGCTGTAGTTTCCCCATATTTTAAAATATCATTTTCCAAAGTCACTTATTGTTGTCAACATATAAGTAATTTGGTTCAATTGCATAATACTTTTTAGTACAGAGTTACAGGCTTTTTTTAATGTTGCCTGTTTTTTTACATTCACCATATCTTCAGCTCGCAGTACGTTTTGGAACGTATTGCCAATGTTTTTCGCAGATTTTAAATAAAATCTTATGTCATGGCCTTGTCTTCATGGCGTATTATACATTTTGATATTTTGATGTCAAAATTTTAAATTAAGTCTATAACATAACACAATGTGAAAAGTTAAGGGTTCTGAATACCGCTTCACAATTGAACTTGCTATATTAACACCACTTAATGTGGAGAAAGTGAAGAGCTTCGAATACCATTTGACTATTCAAATTCAGTCAATAACACAACTATATCTGGAGAAAGTAAAGAGCCCTGAATTGGCCTTTGAAAGTAGGCCCAAATTGGTATCTTATCAAAACTAGTAAATATTTACTGTTTGTGGCTGCATGTCCTTATATGACTTGCAATAAGAGAAAGAATTTATGGGAGCCTATCCAAATGTACATTTTTCCCCTTATCGTGAGCTTCCTTAAAAAACAGATTTGATGTGAGGCAGATGTGTTAAATAATTTTCCTCAGTGTTTACTCAGTTGTAACTATGTAACTACACAGCTTTCACTTTCTTAGTAAGGGGGCAAGGATTCATAATAGAGGAATGTCTGAACACAAACACTTGCTCTCTTCCTGACCTGACTACGTCTTTGAGAAAAACATGTGTCTTTCTCAGTCGTATGTCCTCTCCTTGTGTGACTAATAGTTTGCCCAACATCACGGTTGTATTGTTTGACGCCATCTGTCGGTTTTAACCGGGGAGTCAGGGTTTTCCAGTGGAGGTCCTCCTTCTCCAGGGGGGTCTACCAGAGAGTCAGGGTTATCCAGTGGAGGTCCTCCTTCTCCAGGGGGGGCTACCAGAGAGTCAGGGTTATCCAGTGGAGGTCCTCCTTCTCCAGTGGGGTCTACCAGAGAGTCAGGGTTATCCAGTAGATGTCCTCCTCCTCCTGGGGGGGGCAACTACAGAGTCAGGGTTATCCAGTGGAGGTCCTCCTTCTCCAGGGTCGGCTACTAGAGAGTCAGGGTTATCCAGTAGATGTCCTCCTTCTCCAGGGGGGTCTACCAGAGAGTCAGGGTTATCCAGTGGAGGTCCTCCTTCTCCTGGGGGATCTACCAGAGAGTCAGGGTTATTCAGTGGAGGTCCTCCTTCTCCAGAGGGGGCTACCAGGGAGTCAGGGTTATCCAGTGGAGGTCCTCCTTCTCCAGGGGGGGCTACCAGGAAGTCAGGGTTATCCAGTGGAGGTCCTCCTTCTCCAGGGGGGGCTACTAGAGAGTCAGGGTTAACAGTGAGAGTTTGAGACTGGGGATTGACACCGAAGAGGTAAAGCGAAGATTGACTCCCAAAACTGACAGGATGACCTGGCGGCTTAAGTTAATTGGCAAACAGACAGTTGGTTTGTTGGTTGTTGGTTGATTATTATTCTCATGTTTTTTTGGAGAGATAAAAACAATTGCAGCCCCCGGAGAGAAGACGTTCAGGCCCTTCATTGTTTTCCACGGTCCCAGGTGGAATGACACCACGCAGTCAAAAGAAAATCACAGTCGTCCTTCTGCATAACATGAAATGAATGAAGAAAACAAAACGTGCAGGGAAATAGGGCCAGTGGCGCTAAGTGCTCCTATGGCTTAGTGTCTTGGCCTAAATGTAGTTTATAGTACAACAACAATAAAGCAGACTCCTTGACCTGTCTTCAATTTGCCTGAAGAGAAAGATAAATATTGTTACACTATGTACACATATAAGACTATTCAAAGCCCTTACATTTGGTAGCCCAACCCAATTCTGCGTCAGTGATTGTGTTTAGTTTGGGAGGTTTGGCCATCCCACACTTTCCCGTTACACAGTGTGAACACCAACTCTCCAAAGGCAGACGTTGGATATCAAGGCATACTTCATTTTGACATGGTAACATACCAAACAATTATGTTAGAGAACGATGTTTTTACCTGTTTTATTTTCTATAGTGTTCTCTTGATAATCAAGATGTACATTATAGCAATCATCACTGGACAAGTTAGGTTACGTAAAAAGGTAAGAGAATGTTTCTAGTTTATAAACAGTCCGGTATTTGATATATGGTTTTAATTCGTGTAGATACAAACCTGCTGCGCTGTATGAACGGATCAGGGTAATCAACTTTGTCTTTTGTGGAAAGGCTTTCGCAAATCCAGAAGACGCGGTGAGACACGGCGGTGTTCAGTATTGCAGAGAGGATTCGTATGTTGAGCGGTGCAGAAGGTAAGCGGAGCAATTAACTTTATCTGATTCTAACTTGTAGCTTTTGACCTACGTGGAAGCAAGGTAATTCAAGTTCAACATTAAACCTACATACTTTAAATCCAAAAAATCGTATGTAATGTAACGTTGGTATGGTTATCAAACATTGGTATAGAAAATCTATTTTAAATCTTACACCGATAATTCGTGACACGTTTTTGTTCTCGCAGCTTCGAGGCTGGGATATGTTTTAGGGTCAGTGTTGTTGTAACTTGTCTGGTTCAGCACTAACAATTGAAACATTCCAGTCTTGTCTACATTATAGGACCATACGTCACTCATTTTATGACGGAAAACGCGTCGAGCTGAGCAGACGTTTAATCACTGACGAACAATGTCATGGAACATTCACTGAACGCTAGCCAGCGTTAATCACAACCTATGACCACTCCGTTCCAGACCGCTGCCTTTGCTTATCCTTATGGAATTATTATCGGCGCGCGCAGGCTTCCTGCAAAATACTTTCAGGGCTTTGTAGCTGTAGGGAAGTTCTTGTAATGGGTGGTCAGGCCCGTCCAGCTCTGCCAAAAGAATAAAAAAATAACGTCAAAGGGGCATTCTGTTTGTAAAAAAGGCGAACTCAAGAAAAAAATCTGTCTACTCGAAAGACTTAATGGACAGCCAAGAGGTAAAGTTGGGCTGAGAGTGTTGAATTTAGTCAGGATAAAAAAAAATTGCTATTGTGATATTCAAAGCTGGGCTGTTCTGAATTTACTAATAAGTTATAGACGTGACATTCCAGAATTCAAAGATTCATTATACAGACAATGCTTAAAAAAAAACCTTCACTAAAAAGATAATCACTGTATAACACCAAGTCAATTAAACTTCAAGGAATTCAATCTGTCCAGTTAGGAGGCATACGCAATTGTGAATTAATGTCACCTGTTTTGGTGTAAATGAAAGTGACTGGAGAGGCAACAACAAGACAACCCCCAAAATGGGAATGGTTTTGCAGGTGGTGGCCACAGACAATGGCTCTCTCCTTACCCTTCCTGACTGATTCTTCTCTAGTTCTGCGTTTTTCTAGTGTCCTTGTCACTACTGGTAGCATGAGGTGGTACCTGCAGCCCATTTAGGTTGCACAGATTTGCTGTGCCTCCCTGTAGAGTCTCAACAGCACGAAGGAGATACCAGGAGACGGGCTGTTACATGAGGAGAACTGGACAGGCCCATTGAAGGGCATCAACCCCGCAACAGGACTGGTATCTGTTTCTTCGTGCAAGGAGGAACAGGAATATACAAATGGCCTTACATAATGACCTCCAGCAGGCTACTGCTCTGACTGTTTCTGACCAAACTGTCACTTGACAGATGAGAACAGGTTCAAACTGAGCACAAGTTACAGACGTGAAAGAGTCTGGAGACACCGTGGTGAACGTTATGCTGCCTGCAACATCATCCAGCATGACCAGTTTGGTGGTTGGTCAGTGATCTGGGGAGGCATATCCTTGGAGAGTCGCACAGACCTCCACATGCTAGCCAATGGTAACCTGACTGCTGTTTGGAATCGGGATGAAATCCTCAGATCCATTTCTCCCCAGGTTCCTCCTGGTGCAGGACAATGCCCGGCCTCATGTGGCCAGAGTGTGCAGGCAGTTCCTGGATGACATAGGCATTGATGCCATTGACTGGCCCCTCACGTTCCCCTGACCTGAATACAATTGAGAACCTCTGGGATGTTATGTATTGATAATGTATTGATAGTTATTGATAATAGCCTTGTTTGAAATACCCGCGGTGGAATTCAGCGCACTGTGGTTCACAGAGCAAGGGATTACTGGAAGACAATATTTGAATTCATGCTCGAATGCACCAATAGCACGTCGCTGGCCCGTGCATGGCCCTGGCCTGGCCTCTCGTAGATTCTGTCCAGGCTTTACTAGACTCCAGCTGCAAACAACCATGTCCGGTCTCTGTTGGGTTAGTGAGAGACCTTTAGCTATGTTCCCATACTCACTCTCACAACCTCCCCCAGGTTGGCAATGGAAGACGTTGCATGTTTTTGTGTGTGTAATCTGGAGAAATAGAGGAAGTGTGTTCACTCTTTGGGCCTGTGCCAGGTGTCTTCTGTGCCAAAAGTGCTAAAACATCTGATTCAAAGCAGATGTATGAGCATGGAGATAGCCTGTGTGTATCTAAACTATTCCAGGCAAACCGCTTAGGTATTCTCTTTAAGTAAATGCCCAATAAGAATCTAACTTGTATTCTGTTCGCTAACATCCCAATAATGGTGTTGATGCTGTAGTACATCTCTGTGGCCAAAGTAAAAGATTCAGATTTTCTGAAAAAAGGAATAGTCACACCAATCCCTAGCTCTTAAATGTTCCTTTTTTACAAACATACTTAATAGAGGATTTCATAATTTTTCAGTGTGGGAGTTAGGTCACCACAAAGGTAATCTAGGCAAGGCATAGCACGTTTCATACAAAGGGAAATCCAAAGTGCTTTGCACTTTGGATGTAATCAAAATACATTTTGCATTAATGTCAAAGCATACAGATAAAAACCTAAAATTAAAGATGGCTAAGAGGTTAATAAAAGATGAATAAAAGGCAGAAGAATACATAAAGGTTTTTAGCCTAGATTTAAAAGTCTAAGATCTGTCAGTTTGTTCCAACTCTAAACTGCATAATGACAATATGCTGCCTCATCAGCTTTCTCCTAACTCTGGGAATGGTTAGCAGTCCAGACCCTGATGACCTGGGGGCTCTAAAGGGTTCCTACTGAGAAACAAGGCCTGGGATGTAACCTGGCCCTGAAGCATTGAGTGGTTAATAGAAAGTGGTTAATAGAAAGGTACCAGTATCTTAAAATCAATTCTATGACGTACAGGAAGCCAGTGTAAAGACCTAGGAATCGGTGTAATGTGTTCATCTTTGTTAGTTTTTGTTATAGCAACAGTGTTCTGAATGAGCTGCAATTTTCTGAGGGTTTTTTAGAGAGAGCTGAAAACAGCAGTCAAACCTACTGAAGATAAAAGCATAGATACGTTTTTCTAGATCTTGTCTGGACTTGATTCCTCTAACTCAGGCTATGTTTTTAAGGTGAAAATAGGCCGATTTTGTTGTTGAGATCAGAACCAATAATTACCCCAAATTTCTTTACTTGGCTTACTGGGCACGTCAGCGTGCCAATGTAATTACTGACTGTCATTCTCTAGTTTTTGGCACCATAGAGAATAGAGGTTTTATCTTTATTTAGTTGCAGAAAGTTCCGGCACATCCAATCCTTGATTTGTTCAAGGCACTGTTCAAGGTGACTGACCACAGTCACTAGATGACAGAGCTAGATAAATGTGGGTGTCATCTGCATAATTATGATAAGCAATGTTGTTGCGTTGCATGATTTCGGCTAACGTTAGCATATAAACGTTGAACTGACATGATCCGATAAAACAATGTACTCCTTGATTCAGTTGTCACTTAGCAGCCGTTAAAACATAACAATTAATACGAGCATAAGCTTTGAACCAGTATGACTCACAGGAACAATGTTAAATGTATTGTTAGAGGAAGGAGCGCCGGATGTTTCAACCTTACAGTCAAGTATTCGAGGTGGCATGTTTTTGGTCACTGGTCAGTTGCTCTACAGTGACTTCTCAGCTCCGCTGCCCGAATTCGTGGAAGTAATGGATGCATGTGGACATTTTTTGAAGAACCATATCACCTTTAAGCCAAATCTAAGAAATAGAGAGTACAAAGTGATTTTGAGGTATAAAATATGGATTCTTTTTTTTAAATCACGCTCACATGGTTTCTTACATCAATTAAATTTTTTCTAGGCGTTAAAGTTAACGGAAGTTTGTAATGTCTGTATTACAGTTGTTCTTGGCGCATGGACTTACATCAACATGAAGCTAGTTCTCCAAACTATTTCATATTTATTGTGACCATGGTCAATTACTTTTAAACCCCCAGTACTATCCAATGTAAAATATGAATAAATTCATGTATCAAAAATAAAAGAAAACAACCAAACTAATTAAAACGAATATACTGTATGTGTTTCAGGGCTCACCGTAACGACATGGAGAATATTTTCCCCTTCCTGTTCCTGGGGGCTGTCTACTGCCTGATTGGTCCGTCGCTGGCAGTGGCCCGCCTTCACTTCCTGGTTTTCTTCTTATTCCGCGTGGTCCATACAGTGTCGTATCTGTACGCACTGCAGGCGCCCACGCGCTCCCTTGCCTATATCATTGCCCAGGTGCCATGCGTCTCTATGGCCATGCAGGTCCTCGCAGCGGTGGCCTGGCTCGTGTGATGGTGACGGCACTGTCACGCGTCATGGCTCTATAAGTCATATAAGTGTGAATGTGGAAGTGAGGGACGTGTGTCGCCCCCAAAAGGCGCTGCTTTTCATACTACTCTAGGAAGTTAGCGGAATCATGGCATGGGAGGACGTGCTCCGTTTACTGAAATCTGTTTTGCATGTCAAGGTTGATGGTTAGAAGGATGAATTTCATCGTTGGGATTTAAAGGAAGAGTGCGCTGTACAACACGACGATTTGGAACCCTGGCTGAATTGGACACTCAGCTCAGTAATGAGGGCCTTTGACAGCAACTCCGGGATTTGACACACTCGTTTTATATTTAACAAAGTTAGTCCTCCTTGCATCCTATTTGAAAGTTATTGTTTAGCTTAAAGTTGCGCTATTAATAAGTCACCTAGCTGTGGCCAACTATATCAACTAGCCCGATTGTGCACCTTCCACTGAGGTAATGGGTCAGTGGGGACTCTGTCACTCTGTAAATGAACTGTCACCAGGGAGCCTGTACTGTCTACTCTGAAATCAGTGTTGTGCTCTGGGTGGCACCTGTGTGTGTAGCACCATATGTGTGCCATGCTGTCAGAAGAAAAAAGTGTTTTTGCATACACCAGTGAGAAGGTTGTTATCTGTTTCCACAGTCCTTGTCATTCACAGGAGGTATTCTACTAGGAAACGGCTTATTATTTGCTTAAACCTGGCACTACCAGTGTTGGATGAACTGTATAGCAGGAATGTGTTTTTGTGAGGAATGTTTACAGGGTGGTGGCCCGTGTGTTGATTTTCTGTTTTACAAAGCATTTGCCACCATCCTATCAAATGATGGGTGAGGACGTTTCAGTGTGATGTCAGGCCTGCTGCTCCAGGAGGCCAGGAGTTGTTCTCTTGTCTGTTCCTGGACCTAGATGGGCGCTATGACTGCTGAATGATTGACAATCAGAAAATATTTTTTTACCCTTTATGTTCCTTCATTTTACCGTTCACTCGGGGAACGGCTATGATTGTTGACGTTTGCTGATGAGTGCTCATCTGTGGTGTTGTATATTCTTTTTAGCTCATTAAGTAGAGCACAAGTTGATGGGCATTACAGCAGAACAGTTATTACCCAGTTATTTGTTTAAAGCATGCATTTTATTATTATTACCTAGGAGTTTGTATACAATGTGCATTTTGTTAAATGTAGAAATGGATGTGAATGGATTGTCTGGAGACAGTAAAGCCCCTTTTACAAGACTTCTTGCATTATGTGTTTATCTGGGAAATGATTTTCATCTGGGGAATGTGATCTTTTTAAATGCTCACACATTACACCTTAAAAGCAAAATGCTAGATCCTACTCACACGAACACGAGCAAACGGGACAGCACTTAAATTCAAATAACATAACTGTCCTGTTCAAGGTTGCTAGCTAATTAGCTGAGAGGTGCACAAAACACCTCGACTTTAAGTATGTTGCACTGGTTAAAAAACACCTAGAAAGTAGGTTTCATGGTCCTAGCCGCTGAAGGGTTCGACTCACGCTTTCGTTCACTGGCCGGGAAGAAGAGGATTACGTGGTGTATCGACATTTCACACATACTGAACTTCCGGTCTGGAAATCTCCGGGCTGTTCAGACAGACCAGCTACATCAGCACTACAGCCCTTCTTCCCACACCATTAATGTGACTTTAACCATGACAATGGTTGTGTAGGTCGATAGATATGTAAACATTTGTCATGTGTTTACCTTCCATGGTAGTTGCTTTGCAACTGAAATAAAAGATGTTTTCTTTTCGCTGGTCCCTCTCTTTGTCTGACTGTCCACAGCTCAAGGCATGGCAGAGTTCCAGCATTCCTCCGCCTCTTATGTAAGGCCCAGGGCTGGACAGTGTATGTTAGGTGGGAGCCTGGGGGCACTGGATAGGGACACAGACAAGAGAGCGTGTAGGTATGCGTGATTGCGGCTAACGTGGAGACATTCATGAGTGCTTGAATTTCTCTCACATTTACACGTGGCATTTTGCCGGAGTTGGAAAAAAACATAGTGGGTACTCACGATTACAAGCATTCATCCTGTAACAAATTTCCATTGAACACACACACTATCTCATTGTACTTGACAATGCGTTTCCCCGTGTTGTAATCGAAATAAAAGGTAAATGCATGATTGCGTTTCAAAAGCTTTACGAAAAATGACGTTATAGTTGTTCAATCGTAGGGAAACAACCCAGAATTTCATAATCACACCCACATTCGTCATGCCTTATGTTCTTACACATGTGGTTTCGTCACCACGTTAACAGTCGACGACCACAGGCGACGGATGTGTGTGCGGATCAACAGGTGATGATAAGGCGAAATGGTTCACGCGGGGGTTCTGCAGGTACGGACTTGTTAGCCTCCTCGGATTACAAGGAAGAGGGACTTCTCTCTGCAGCTGTATGGCGGCCTATCATCCCGTCATGACTAAATCGTTTTTAGGGAGCCCTTATCTAGTGGGCCTCGTGCACAGAGAACTATACCAGTACCAGCCCAGACAGAGACACACACACAGAATCACCCTGGTGAATCAGTTTAATCAATTATTCCTGTCTTATGTTATATTCATTACTGTTATGATGTAAACTCAGATAGCATCACGAACATTGTAATATAATGATGTATTGACGTTAATCAGCGATATTACAAAAAAAATGAGAATCAACTTGGATTGTATTTTTTACCTGATTGTGATTAATTGATGTTCTCTTACATGCAGTGCTCTCTGTCTCCACCCACTGTTTTCTGCCTTGAACTGCACTATTTCTGAGTAAACTGACCAAGAATGCTTTCCCATGTTCAGCAACGACCTTTAACTGCCTTGCTCAAGGACAGAGAAAAACTATGTTTCAAATTGCTATTCTGCTACTGGACAGATCTTGTAACCATCAGGCTGCCTTGATTTTAGGGTTTGTCTGGTACCTTTCACAGGCGCGTGGTGACACGGGACCCGGTGCAAGATTTCCTGAAGCCTCGACCCCACCAAACCCCTCCCAGCAACAAACGTAAAGACCCAAGCGCAGCTACTTTATGTCTCTCTCACGCACGTTCACCTTACCCTGACACGTTCGGGAAACAATATTTGATCTTGTCATTTGTGTGAACACATTTTAAAACTAACATAATTCCTAAAACTCAATATTGTTTTGGGGGAATCAATTGGGTCCTTGTCCAAGTCGCACAAGTCTTTACTCCTGCCCATTTCTCCTGCATCCAACATCTTGACTACGATCCAACATGTTTGCTTACCATCTAATCAACATTGTATATATACTTGCTCTGCTGTGACTCCACCAAGTGGACAAACACGAAAAAGACATGTATTCACTGAAATGTTTTCCTTCAGGTAAACATTAACTAGAACCTTCTTTATGGTCATATGAATAATTGGTTAATTGTTGAGTGACATTCCCCAAATCCTAAGTGTCCCTTTTCCTCACTATAAGCAAGCATTAAGAGTAAAGTACACACAATTGAAGATGAAGAGGTAGAGTGAGTCAAAGTAAAGAAGTGAGCTGAGTCAAGGCGAAAAGGTTGGTTGAGTCAAGGTTAAGAGATAAAGTCAGTCAAGATGAAGATGTATGGCCATGTTTATGGCCATGTTTAGACAGGTGTAGAAGACGAAAAGACACATTGTGATTTATGTGTATAATTTGAGTATAAACAGAAGATTACAAGACACAACTGGGAGAATGTGATACAGGGTGCTAGGGAAAGAACTCTGAACACACAGGGGCTCCACACGGGGACTCCACACAGGGTGCTCCACACAGGGGCTCCACACAGGGGGCTCCACACAGGGGCTCCACACAGGGGGTCGACACAGGGGTTCCACACGGGGACTCCACACAGGGGGCTCCACACAGGGGCTCCACACAGGGGGTCGACACAGGGGTTCCACACGGGGGCTCCACACAGGGATTCCACGTGGGGGCTCCACACAGGGATTCCACACGGGGGCTACACACAGGGGCTCCACTTGCTCGGCAGTGGCAGTAAACCCACAGGCCCTCAATGGGACACAACTGGAGCTGAGACCGCTGAAGTACCAGGTAACAGGCCCTCTCACAGACACGTCCAGAGGGGTGTTAGTTGACCTGTGGCAACGATTTGTCTCTCTAGTGCGTTCCTCTTTCAGCTGGGTCTAGACACATGTTGTACAGTCAGAGGTTGGAATCACTGCTCCCTCAATAACAAATCCATTACGAGGAAAACTACAAACAAAATAGGCTCAAATTTCATAAATATTTATTACATATCAATGAACAGAATTTACTACTGTCACAGCAGTGGTCTACAGCACTTGTTCAAATAACTGAAATAATTGTTCAAATAATAATAGTAATTATATTGAATAATAATATAAATAATATGAATTCAGTTTCATTTGAGGCAAAATATCAAACACAAACATTTACAAGTAGTACTTGGCATTAAAAACCATGGCGATACAATATTTTTAAGACATTTGGTGTTTTTTTTATTATTTTTCTTTCATTCTGATATCACAGATAGTTTGAGCAACAGTCTAAACAGTAAATATTGATTTGGATACAAAAACCACTGCGAAAACGTCAAGGAGTCAGGGGGCGGTGTGAACAGAACAGGGCCAACGCAGAACACAGTACAGAGAAACGGGGACAGAGACCGAAGTGATAGAAGCAGTATTAAAAACCACCAGATGGCTAGAACCATCACAATAATCCCAGCCTCATCCAACTACACTCATGTCAAGAACTAGAATAATAATCCCATGTTAAGAACCATCACAATAATCCCAGCCTCATTCAACTACACTCATGTCAAGAACTAGAATAATAATTCCATGCTAAGAACCATCATAATAATCCCAGCCTCATTCAACTACACTCATGTCAAGAACTAGAATAATAATCCCAGCCTCATTCAACTACACTCATGTCAAGAACTAGAATAATAATCTTATGTTAAGAACCATCATAATAATCCCAGCCTCATTCAACTACACTCATGTCAAGAACTAGAATAATAATCTTATGTTAAGAACCATCATAATAATCCCAGCCTCATTCAACTACACTCATGTCAAGAACTAGAATAATAATCCCATGTTAAGAGCCATCATAATAATCCCAGCCTCATTCAACTACACTCATGTCAAGAACTAAAATAATAATCCCATGTTAAGAGCCATCATAATAATCCCAGCCACATTAAACTTCTCTCATGTTAAGAACCACCATAATAATCACAGCCTCATTCAACTACACTCATGTCAAGGACCAGAATATTAATCCAATGTTAAGAACCATCATAATAATCCCAGACCCATTAAAGTACACTCATGTTAAGAACCATCATAATTATCCCAGCCCCATTCAACTATACTCATGTTAAGAACCATCATTATAACCCCAGCCCCACTCAACTACACTCATGTTAAGAGCCATCATAATAATCCCATCCCCATTCAACTACACTCATGTTAAGAACCATCATTATAATCCCATCCCCATTCAACTACACTCATGTTAAGAACCATCATAATAATCCCAGCCCCATTCAACTACACTCATGTCAAAAACCATCACAATAATCCCAGACCCATTCAACTACACTCACGTTAAGAACCAGAATAATAATCCCAGCCAAATTCAACTACACAAGATAAGAACCAGCATAATAAATTCCATTGTAAAAATAGTCACCCCATTTTTCCCCCTTTTAATTCCTCCAGTTTTGCGATAGTGTTGAAAGTGTGACCAAGCTGAGACTGGCGAATACAGAGAGAGGAACAGAAGACAGGGGTGGGAAAGAGAGGGAGCAATAGAGAAAGAGAGAGCAGGGGGTTCATGCAAAGTCACTATAAGGGGACCATGTAGCAAGCCCACAACACAGAGGAGCTCACACAGCCACATGGATGCACTGATGCTTTAGCGCTTTCCCTAACGCTCCTAACACTACTAACAGGATGTGTGCTGTATATATAGTGAATGTTAAGGCTTTGTATCAACATTACCCTGACCTGTAGAGTATTAATAACATGGCAGAGATGGTGTCTGTGGCACGACGCTCCGTGATGAGTCGTGTCTGACCCCTCACCTGTAGAGTATTAATAACATGGCAGAGATGGTGTCTGTGGTGCAACGGCCCACGGTGATGAGTCTTGTCTGACCCCTCACCTGTAGAGTATTAATAACATGGCAGAGATGGTGCCTGTGGCGAGACGCTCCGTGATGAGTCGTGTCTGACCCCTCACCTGTAGGGTATTAATAACATGGCAGAGAGGGTGTCTGTGGTGCAACGTACCACGGTGATGAGTCGTGTCTGACCCCTGACCTGTAGAGTACTAATAACATGGCAGAGACGATGTCTGTGGCGCGACACCCCGTGATAAGTCGTGTCTGACCCCTCACCTGTATAGTTTTAATAACATGGCAGAGATGGTGTCTGTGGCGCGATGCCCCGTGATGAGTCGTGTCTGACCCCTGCCCATCGTGCTGATTGAAATGCTAAATTCGTCCCACATATCGGGCTCGGTTTTCCCATGTCTCCGGACTCAGAGAGGGTTAAGTGTTATGGCTCCCTCTGTTCTGTTCCAGCTTACCCTATCTTCCTCTCTACATGCATCAGAACGTCTTAGTTTACTCCCATTGCACTTGGTGAGTTATGCCTTGCTCCTGTGAAAGAGTTGGAGGGGAGAATTCCGTCTCCCAAACAGCTCTTCAGACCCTGCTCAAAAGCAATACACTACATGGGGAATTGGGGGTTATCTGGAAAGCGCAGCCCAAAACTGACCACATCACCTCCAGCCCTCACTACTGGAGGTCAAACCCAAAACACGTGGCTCCTGGTTGACTTGTCACGGACCGCTACACTCTTGACCAGCCAGTTGGAATCCCATCCAGTGAGTCGGTGCTATTGAAGGTCCAACAGTGGACAGACCGCGGCTAATTGTCTTGTCATGCGAACAACACTCTGTCCACTGTATCGCTCAACGGGCCACTCAATTGACAAGCCTTCTATCAGGGGTTACTCCGGTCGGTCTGCAGGAAACTGCAATACACATTTTAATTCTGTGGCAGCGTGGATCATTGGGGAGAATCAGAGATAGCAAGGCATGTCATGCAGGTGCTCTTAGAGGCCCTGGACGTGTGTGTGTGTGTTCATGTTGATTAAACAGAGTCACTGTGGGAAGTTATCTACAGAGGGAAGAGGAATACTGGACTATTGATTGCTAATGTCAGAGACCAGCCAATCAGGGGAGAGGTCTGGTGGCCGGGGGAAATTGTAGTCTATGGGGGATGTGGAGAAATGGCACTTGTGGCAGACTCTGTCTCCAGTCAAGCCCTGTCTACCTGCATATTGGGTGTTAAGAAGGAATTATAACAAGATGGACAGACGTGGAGATCATTAAACATTGCACATTTACTAAATATGTTAACAAAATTAATATTATAATATATCTCTAAAGGCATACATGTCGGTCAATGTGTCTGCATCTTAATGTATAAATAGATGAACACATACATATGCATATATTATATCACATGGAATAACTGTAGGATCAGAAATAACCACATAACATACAACCAATGGTGAGCCGTAACAACTTAGCCAGGGTGTCAATTAGTATGCAGGTTTATGGTGGTGCCTTGTTGCACAGATTGACATTCAGTTTTGGTTCCTTGATGAAACCGTTCACCGTACAATCACCACGGAACAGAGCAAAACCACCCTAGAGGACCTCCTTGATTTCTTTGGGTTACCCACTGCGGTGCAAAAAACACACAGACACACAGCCTGACTGGAGCTGTGGGAAGCGACCGCCTACGAAACACACGCGAGCACACACGCAAGCACACATACACACACACACACACTTTACACGTCCTATACTACTCCTATCCCGCTGTCTGAGGACGAAAACCCAGACCGCAGAGATAAAAAACGAAATAAGAACGAAAGATTGACAAACCGAAACCCAACCGAAACTCGAAAACTACTGAATCCGAAGGGGTCTGGAGGAGAGGGGGTGGACGGAGAAGAAGTGCATGATGGGATTGTCTTCACTTTAGGTCCAGGACGTCTTCTTCGAACGAGGTGGAGAGGGTGAAGGGGCTCGCAAGAGACGGGCTCTCAGCCCTAAGCCCTGCCTTCTCTGGCTCCGCCTCTGAGCTAGACGAGCAGTGCCGCTGGACATCCGAGTCCGTGTCGGCTGACTCCGATCCCAGCCTAAAGAACCAACCATTAACCACCCACTCTTCTGTGGTAACATTTTAACACATGCAGGTTATTTATCGGGTACGCCCAAAAAGAGAGCTTGCTCATGGGCCCAAATACAGATATTTGGACCGTTGCTCTACATTCTGACAACTAAACTCCGGGGCCCCAACAAGTCTCTTTGAAATGCAAGTCCTTTATTAGAAACTGTGCATTTTGTCCCATTAACAAATAGGTTCATACGGATTTGATATTACTTTCTAACGACCTGTTTACTTTCTCAAGATCGTGCCTCACCGGTCACTGCCGGAGGAGGTCAGTGCTCGTGCCTTGGACTCCTCAATGTTCTTCTTGCTCATCTTCCTCGGTTTCACCATGCTGCTGTCGGACTTGGCACTCGGCTCCTCCGTTAAGCCTGAGAGAAACACACAGATGACCATTCAGAGGAGGGTGTACGTACAATATTTTACGTGTGTGTCTGTTTGTGTAGAGTCAGAAGGGTGTACGTACAATATTTAACGTGTGTGTAAGTGTGGAGTCAGGAGGGTGTATGTACAATTTTTTACGTGTATGTGTACAATGTACAATCGAGTGTCTCACTCACCCAGTAGCTCCTTACGAGTGCGGCTGGCGATCTCTTTAATCTCCATGCGGGACAGCGACAGGGTGTGTGAGGCCCCCTGCATGAGGGGCCCCATTGGGGCAACACACATGCTGGGGGCCGGGCCTGTTAGGCCTGTCACCACCTTGTTGACCAGAGGAGACTTGAGGGGTCTCTCAATGCTGCGGCCCACCAGGTTACTCAGCGGGATCTTGAAGATGTGCTTACACTGAGCCTCACCTGGTAGATGGACAGAAAGGGGGGAGACAGGGAGGGGGAGACAGAGAGCGGGGGGAGAGAAACAGCAAGAGGGGGATGAAAGGGAGCCGGGAGTGAGGGAAAATGAGAGACAGGGATGGGTGGACAGAGATAATGGGAGACAGGGATGGGGAGACAGGAACAATAGGAGACCGGCATAGAGGGAGTGAGGGATAATGAGAGACGAGGATAGGGGGAGACAAGGATAATGAGAGACAGGGATGGGGGGACAGAGATAATGGGAGACAGGGAGAGACAGGGATAATGGGAGACATAGATAATGGGGGATAAAGGGAGACAGAGATAATGGGAGACAGGGATGGGGGAGAAAGAGAAAATGGGAGACAGGTTGAGACAGGGATAAAGGGAGGCAGAGATAATGGGAGATAGGGGGAGACAGAGATAATGGGAGACAGGTTGAGATAGGGATAAAGGAAGACAGAGATAATGGGAGATAGGGATAATGGGAGACAGGTTGAGACAGAGATAATGGGAGATAGGGGAGACATAGATAATGGGAGACAGGGATAGTGGGTGATAGGGGGAGACAGAGATAATGGGAGATAGGGGAGACAGAGATAATGGGAGACAGGGATAGTGGGAGATAGGGGGAGACAGAGATAATGAGACAGGGATAGTGGGAGATCAATAGTTTAACAACTGTTTGAGTCAAAGTAATGCGTCCTAGATCCAGATTATGTAGCAAACGTTAAAAACACATTTAGTCGGGGAGTTAAGTTCCAAACGTGTCCTGTAAGCCGGATTGGTTCTTTTTTCTTTCAGCACTGTTGTGAAATGTTTTGTTCTGGATAGCCAGAATGTACAGGAATTGTCCAGCTATGTCACAATCTAAACACTAGGTGGCAGTGAACCATCTGTTCTAACACAGTTCCACTTGATCAACACAGGATGGCCATTCTCACATGCAGCTATGAGGCTGTCTAAATCAATGGGAGGGTGCACTGCGCCAAACAGACCATCGTTTTGAAATGTCAAAGGGTCAAAGGTGAAGAGAAACGCATTCAGGGAGAGAGGGGTTCAAACCTCCTCTTATGACAGGTTCACTGACTCACTATCACTGGTCCAAAACAGAAACAGACACACGCGATTGTTAAGAAGAAAAAAAAACAAATATACACATGAAATATATTAAGAAAGCATGCAATCATCTGGGATATATAATCACATGGATCTATATATTGCACATGCGTTTCTGCTGCTGAGTAACAACAGAAGAACTGAGAGCATTGAATATTAGATTTCTTATGCTTCGTAACCGGCCAATCATCCAATTAGAAAAGCATAAGACTTCATGATCAAATAGGATTTGACAATCCGCACATCAGTCTCAGAGTCTGTTGTTCATGTGTTGCTGTTTTTAACAGATGTTATCAATGGTTTGCTATTGGAAAAGCCCCTCTGTCACAGAGCATAAACAGCAGGCGAAGGCAGTTGGTTAGAGGGTAGGGTTTTTGTCAGCCCCCCCTCAGATTGTGGCACCTCTATCTGGACCACAATTCTGGATGGGAGAAGGGGCTTGGACAAAAGTTTCCATGGCGACAGTGCAATCTGTAAATCATGCTGCAGCAGACGTTTCTTCTCCTCCTCTCTGTCTCTCTTTCATTCCCCCCCTCTGTCTCTCAATCTTTCCTCCCCTCTGTCTTTCTTACATTCCTCCCCTGTCTCCCTTTCATTCCTCCCCCATCTCTCTTTCATTCCTCCCCCATTTCTCTTACATTCCTCATCTCTGTCTCTCTTTAATTCCTCCTCCGTCTCTTTAATTCCTCCCCTGTATTTCTTACATTCCTCCCCCGTCCCTCTTTCATTCCTCCCTGGTCTCTTTCATTCCTCCCCCGTCCCTCTTTCATTCCTCCCTGGTCTCTTTCATTCCTCCCCCGTCCCTCTTTCATTCCTCCCTGGTCTCTTACATTCCTCCCCCGTCCCTCTTTCATTCCTCCTGTCTCTCTTTCATTCCTCCCGTCTCTCTTTCATTCCTCCCTTGTATCACTTTCATTCCTCCCCTGCATTTTATTTCTCCCCTGTCTCTCTTTCATTCCTCCCCCATCTTTTAAGTCTCCCCGTCTCCATAATTCCTCTCCATCTCTCTTTTATTAAACTATTCACTCTTTCTCTCTATCATTCCCTTCCTTTACTATCTTTCTCTTTCATTCCTCTCTTCAATCGCATTCTCAGATATTCTGCTTTCTCTCACACAGCCTTTTAATCTGCATCTCTCTCTGTCCTGTAATGTTCCTCTCTCCCTCAAACCTTTAGTGATTATCTGATGGGACACACACACACACGCAATGTTTTCACTTAACAGTCCACTGATGTCCAGCCAAACATGCTACTTCATTTAAAAAAATAAAAACATTAAACTGACATCCAGTCAAACATGCTGCATTTCATTTAAAAACAAAAGTGGGGTGTTTTTGTTGGTGCTTGTTAGTAGGGCAGCAAGGAACAGCCAGATGCAAACACTGATGAGGGTGCGTGTGTCCCAAATGGAACCCTATTCCCTTAATAGTGCACTACTTCTGGCCATGGGGAATAGGGCCCCCACTTTGGGACGGACCCGAGGTTGTGGTGGGAGACTTCTGGAAGTACCTTCGGCATCCTTAGACATGTACAGGGAGAGTCTGGTGCCGTACGGGATCCTTATCGAATCTGAACCAGGGCCAAGAACACAGTTAAGAAACATCTACACACCCGCCACACACACACCCCAGCTACACACACATACACACACATGCTCAGGTATTACAGAACAAACCCCCCTCCACACACTCACAACCACAGATATTTAAAGAACACACAAACTAAGATATTTATGAAGACAAACATTCTTCATATTACAGAACACACAGACTCTGTAGTAGTAGACTTGAAAAAATGACACTGTGAGACTGTGATTGGCTGCTTTCCAAAGCTAGCGTTGACCAATAGAATGAGCTCATGGGCCTGCGGGAAGATGGCTCTGCGCTGCCCCCCCACCCCCTCTGTAAAGGCCAGTTCAGCCGACGTGTCAACCGCTCCCTCCAGCGCACAACGCCGGATCGGTGCGGCCGTCTAGCCGTGGCGTTGGACTGGGTCTGTCGCCGCGTGAGGTGAGGTATCCTGACAGCCTTCTGTAGATGCAGCGTCCACATTATTGACACTGACTTTGTGTTCGTCCCGAACGCTGAAGCCGCCGTGTCATGAACACAACTAGGCAGTCGTCACAATCCTGCGTCTGTCTAGCCCCTGTCATCCCTGAATGACGTCCTCGCGATCATTAAAACGCACCCCACCCCCCCCAGCACAGACATACACATGCCCCTCCAGACAGCCGCAATCTCAATTAACAAGCACTGGGGAAGAGGGAACCTTTATTGAATTTTAGGAGGCAGAAACAGGGAGGAGGATGTGTATGAGGAGACAGAAAGAGGGAGGAGGTGAGGGAGAAAGACAGAGAGATGACAGTGGAGGAAGGGAGGTGGGCTGGGGTAGACATTGAGATCTCCTCTAATGTCTGCTGTTTCGTAAATGGTGTCCTTTTTTCTGGTGTGTATATCTACTTGTGTGTCTGGGTGTGTATACATGTTTGTGTGTCTGTTTGTGTAGGTCTGGGTCTGTTTGTGAGTGTCTAGGTGTGTATGTCTGTCTGTGTGTGTCTGAGTTTGTGTGTGTATGTCTGTTTGTGTGTGTCTGGGTGTGTATGTCTGTTTGTGTGTGTCTGGGTGTGTATGTCTGTTTGTTTGTGTCTGGGTGTGCATGAGATATATATAAATATAATCTAAGGATCTTCCTCCTGAAGCCATAAAACCCTCTCCTCTCTGAAAGCTTCTCAACTGGAGCAGCCACATGTTACAAAATACAAATATACAAACTACAAATGTACGAAATACATAATACAAACTACACAAATACACAAACTAAACTATGTACAAAGTACTTCATACAAAACACAAATCTAGTCAATATCAACCCAAGAAACATAACATAGCAAATATTGCAGTGTGTGTGGGACGTTTCTTACGTAAAGTTGATCATAATACCAATCACAAAACAGGACACTTACAGCATGGCCAAACGTTGTAAGTGTCAACACATTTACAAAAAGAACAAACCATTAGTGACAAAATGAGGACATTTCCAATTGTGTTGTCGTCCTTTAATATGCTTACCGTCCCCCAGTGGAGAGGTAAACACAGGCATCTCATTTAATATGCTTACCGTCCCCCAGTGG
>JACXGK010000141.1:137706-153297 GCA_016801125.1 Novumbra hubbsi | reverse complement strand
GTGTTGGATATCCGTATCTCTATCAGCCGTGTCTCTGGACACCTGTTACATAGAATACGTACATTTCCGTGCCTGCGAGCACGTTTGCTCTTTGTTTCAGCCTTTTACGGCTTTCAGTGTGCTGGGAGAATTAAACTTCGAACACTTCATTCACCCCTGCGCCTTGATCATTCTCATTCACTGCACCAGCCGTCACACTGCGGCCCAGTCCAGCTGTTCTTGTGTGTGAGTCACAGCAAACCTTCTTGCAAAGGAACGTATGGATGTGTCGTCTTGGAGGAATGCAACCTGAATGGGCTGCAGGTACCACCTCTTGCAATGAGTAGTGACAAGGACACTAGGAAAATGTAAAAATAGGGAAGAATCAGTCAGGATGGAAGGAGGAGAGAACATGTGTCTGTGTCCACCAGCTGCAAAATCATTCTGTGTTGTCTTGCTGTTGCCTCTGTGCCTGTTGTCACCCTAATTTGCAACAAACAGGTGACATTGATTCCCAGTCGCTTATGCTTCCTAACTGTACAGATGGATATCCCTGAAGGTTCATTGTCCTTGTTATACTATGATGATTACTGTAACGTTGGATGATGGATGCAGGACACAAGAGCTGAAAGAACGGAGGACATTTAATAAATGAAAAGAAACAGACAGGAACTAAACATAATACTTGATTACAGACATTACATAGGGCTTAAACCAAAACAAAGACCAAAAGGATGGGGAAGCAGGAACATATGTAGTGATGAGTGAAAACCGGTGCGGGCAGTAATCATTAAAACAGGTGTGCATGGGGGAGAGAGGCTAGGTGGCTGTCGTGCAAGAACGTGACAATTCCGCCTTCCCTTCATTTTTTTGAGCAGCGTTGTAGAAAGAATACATATCAAATGTTGAAGCTGAGACATTTTAGTGTTAGTGTGCACTTTGAATTTGACGCCAGAAACATGTTTCAAAGATGTTACAGAGGCTGCAATAGACGGTAAAAGTTGTGTACTGCTAAAAAACTAAACCTGGTTGAATATCACACAACTAATTTGGTCAATTTACTGCAGGTCAGTAACATGATTGGGAATTAAAAGATCCTTCGAGAGTGGATGTCAGAACTGAGGAAGGGGAGGGGTTCATCGTTATTTGAAAGACTTGCACATCTGTGAAGGCACCATTAATGCTGAACAGTCATGCAGAATGATAAGTTAAGTCAATAGTTGACTTAGCTCTAAAGCGTCTGTGTACTGTAATGACATCCACATCCTGACAATGTTGTTTTTAAGGAAGGCCTATCTTATTTCAGAAAGACAATTCCAAACCGCATTTTGCATGTACTACAACAGCGTGGCTTCATAGTAAAATTGTCTGGGTGCTAAACTGACCTGCCTGCAGTCCAGACCTGTAACCCATTGAAAACATTGCAGCATTATGAAACAAAAAATATGTCAAAAGAGACCTCGAACTGTTGAGCAACTGAAATCCTATATCAAGCAATGGGAATACATTTAACTACAACAATTGGTCCCCTCAGATTATTGTAAAAAGGTGATGCAACACAGTGGTAAACATAATTCTGTCCCAATTTTTTGGAAACTTGCTGACATCTAATCCAAAATGGGCATGTATTTTTCCCCAAAACAAATTCTGTTTCAACATTTTATATTTTGTCAGTATACTATTTTCAACTAAATATCATTTTTTATCTGCATTTTACACAAGATCTCAACTTTTGGGAAGTTGTAAATATTTGTGCATTATGACAGTTCAGTAATATTTACTGTTTACAACAACTTTGCTAGGCCTAGTACAAGCTAATGCTTTACTTTAGTGAATTTGGAGTAATATGCTAGCTAGCAAACTTTACCACACTGGCATTTGTACTGTATATTTTACACACAAATATGTTAAGCAAATTCACTCCGCTAACATTCAAGGCTTTGCGTATTAGATATCTAACATTACATTAGTGCAGGTGATGGCAATTGTACCTCAATTCAAGATTGCATTTCTCATTTTGTTTTATGATAAAACTACTGAACAATATTTTAGCAAATTTTCACCAACAGTGTATATGTATTTTTTGTATTCCGTCCCTAAATTGTATACCACTAGCTCCGACTTTAAAATTCTTGGTTTATGTAAATTTACCTTTTAACCCAATTTTTTCCCCCACCACCTATAAGTACACACAATTTTCCATTTACCATCTCTCCCGTCACTCTAGGATCGCCATGTTATCCCACACACTGATCCACCTTGATCCTAGCATCCCATCCCTCAAAGTCACACACTAAATAGACAGAGTTGCTACAAACTGACCAAGAGAGCCGGACTCTGTCCATATAGTCTACCAGGTGACAAATACAGTTATGAGAGAACAAATTAATCTATTCAAATACATTGGAATTTTACCCTACTCCTATAAATAAAAACCCATACTTTTCCTATGAGACATTTTCCCTTTTATTGTCATTGTCCTCTGTGAAAGTTTATGCTCTTACCTTGATTGAAATCATCCACATTTGTACTGTAGTGTTTTAGCCTAATGGGACGTTTATGAGTAGATTTCCACACACATATACCAATATTTTAATATGCCTGGGAAAGCCAATAGCATTTGTTTTTTAAAATCTCCACCACAAGTATGACATTTCTGCATGCAATCATGCTAGGGTAAACCTGTTGGATATTTATCTGCAACATTTTATTCCTCGGGTTTTAAGAACATGAGGGAAAGCTTTACCAGATATTTTCTTATTCCTTATTAGTGATACTTTTTCTTAAACTTCCTTACCATTTAGCACCACGTTTTTTTGTGTTTTCTGGGAATGAATCACAAAGACATGAATCCAATGTAGGTCACGCTTTACTTTGGATATTCCTCAGAATTACTCGTCTATGGCTTTTGAAATACTCTGATCATTTGGGTTGATCTTAAACAAGTCTGAGGAACGAAAACAGTATTAGAATATAGAATGTAGCTCTGCGAATGAGAGACTGTTTATGTAAATGATTTAATTAGTTGATGTCTCAGTAATACCATGACTTAAATGTGGCGTCACTGAATTTTTTAGGTAGTGATGGGTACTTCCAGATAGAGCTGTAAGTGGAAAACAAATGGGCCTATTTCAGGAATATATGGATTGTGGCTTTTATCTCTAAGGAGTTTAGGATTAAAAGGTTTTGTAACAACTTTCCCTTTCTGTCCCCCGAAATATACTCAATTATCTAGGTCATAGAAGGACACACGTAGAATTTCATATTTTGTAATACTGTTGATGACTGCACTAACCATTATCTTAAAGCGCCTAACATTTTGATGGTACCATTTTATATAAGTGCGACCTCTCATTGGCATATTGTGTATAATGACTAAATTGTGCAAGATTTGACAACGTTTTTGAGATTAGGATTGGACCATGGTTTGAATCCTGCTTGCATTTTAGCCTTGGGCGGGGCATTCAGTTAGAGTGAGTTAGGAATCAAAACTCATTACCTTGCTTTGCCTCTCTCTTGCAACTGCTTGTGGTGGCCTGGGTGTTTGTGAGCTCAATCTAGGTAGAAAGAGTGCATGCCTTCTGTCACATAAGGATTTCAGTCTAGACTTTACGGTTTTCCGAACGGAGTGATAAGAACTAGAAATAAATTGGATATGCATTTGAAGGGTTAAGGTTGAAATGCAAATTTGTACATAAACGGAAGATAAAAATAGAAAGGAACACTTCTGAACATTGACTGCATTGTCGCAATGAAACCCAGACCTCCTGCTTCCTGTCGCTAAAATGTTTCTTGTTATGTTCATGCTTTGTACATTTAAATTAAATTGTTCCCCAACACACTCACACTATTTTTTCAATAGCAATTCTTGAAGACATTAAAGTTCAGATTTTGTGTGCAAATCGGATGTAAATAATAGAGGAATTGCCCGCAGCCCGAATGCAATCATTGTTCTTAGGCCAGTGATCATTAGTATGAGGTCATTTTCTATGCAACTTCAATAATGAAATTGGTGGATACTCTTCTAAAATCAATATTAAGCACCTTCATAAAGCACTGCTACAGATGTGTTTATGCATGCATGTGTGTATGTAACAGGGGTCCGAGAAAATAAGTAAAAAGGATAGTCAGTATGAGGAAATTGTCAATTTTTATTATGACAGATTAAATGGGTTATTGGCAATCTGTGATGGGTGGTTGAGTGTGGATGTCATTACAGTGCACAGACGCTTTAGAGCTAAGTCACCTATTGACTTAACTTATACTTCTGCATCAGCGCTGCCTCATGGTGTTATAATCATGCATGGCATGAATAGAACGCTTGACTTTTGACTTTATACAACATACACCAGGGTGGTTGATTTAATTTTATCCGTATCTTACTCATTCATCATTAATAATACTTTCCTCCCTTAATTTCTTTCTGCATCCTTTTAATTCTTCTATCCCTCCCTATAGAACCATATGCTATAGGGAGGTTAGTGGTCATTAGGAAATAATTTTCTCTAGAAATTGGGTAATTTAACAAACGGTCTGTCTGTTTGCAGTTTGTTTCAAGCAGGGGTTGGTAGCAGGCGCACATTACTACAGTATTAAGCTAGTTGAGAGGATACCAAGTGCCTGCAAAGCTGTCATCAAACCAAAGTTTTAGTTACTACATTGTTCAATACATCGTATTTTATAATGTGGAAGTCCTAACTATCATCCCAGGATTTGGAGAAAAGTTAAAATAAAGAAATACCCTTTAATGAGTAGGGGTGTCCAAGCTTTTGACTGATACTGTATAATGAAATGAGGCATTGTGCATGAAAGAATGTGTGAAACAATTGTTTTACAGTTCTTATTTTTTTATTAATAACATAATAAAATAACATAAAACATTGTTATTTTTTTTAATTGTTTTCCAACCACAGTACTCAGATTCACTTTGGATCTATAGATCGAAGGCTGGGCATTGTAAAGCAAACCTAAACCACACCTATTTACAATTTCAATGTGACTGAAAATTTTTGAAGACAAGTATGTTCCCTAGGTTTTTACCTCCCCATAAAATGTAACCTGAACTTTTGTGGGTCAGTTTATTAGAGAATTACAATTACAAATTTGTGAATTCTGTCTTTTCCAGACATTTTTACTCTGACAAAACACAGCAAAAGGCGAATTTGTGTCTACTGTTTATCTACACTACAACCCAGCATCACTTGATTGACCCTCTCTTTGTTTGAACAAACTAATTGACATCAATGACAAGCAAATTAAAAAACACTTCTGTGCAGGATTTAAATTGACATGGAATTAAGAAACTAAATATTTCTCAAATTAATTTGTCTTTGGAGAAGTAATTGTTTAAAATGTTTCTCTACATCACAGAGGAACTGTCGTTTGTCCTGAATGAATTCTCTCTAACCTTGCTTGTTTAATTAAAACAATGGGGTTCCAGTTTCTCATTTAACTTCTTTTCTTCTTTTCGTGTAATCTTTACTAATTAATTTTGAGAGAATTCAATGGAATATAATATTCACTTGTGATTAGTCATTGTTTTCAAACTAATGGTGTATGCTGGGTGGCTTGTATCCGATTCAATGCGCTGTAGGTGTTATATCTAATTTGGTTTTCTCCAATATATATACACCATGTTCCAAATTATTATGCAAAGGTGAATTAAGCATGTCATAAACATTAAATATTTTGTTTTTCAATCAAACTCATGGTATGGTGTCTCCGGGCTCTTTGGATCACTGAAATAAATCTCAGACACCTGTGATAATTAGTTTGCCAGGTGAGCCCAATTAAAGGAAAACTACTTAAGAAGGATGTTCCACATTATTAAGCAGGCCACAGGTTTCAATCAATATGGGAAAGAAAAAGGATCTCTCGGGATGCCTTGGACAAGGTATGAAATCATGAGATATTTTACGAAAACTTAGGCGTGATCATCTTACTGTGGAGAGATTTGTGGCTGATTCAGAGCACAGACGGGTTTGTGCAGATAAAGGCATAATGAGGAAGGTGACTGCCAGACAAATTCATCAGATTAAGAGAGCAGCTGCTAAAATGCCATTACAAAACAGCAAACAGGTATTTGAAGCTGCTTGTGCCTCTGGAGTCCCGTGAACCTCAAGGTGTAGGATCCTCCAGAGGCTTGCAGTTGTCCATAAACCTACTATTCGGCCCCCCTAACCAACGCTCACAAGCAGAAACGGTTGCAGTGAGCCCAGAATTACATGAAGACACATTTTTAAGCAGTCTTGTTTACTGATGAGTGCCGTGCAACCCTGGGTGGTCCAGATAGATAGTAGTGAATGGTTGGTGGATTGCCACCATGTCCCAATAAGGCTAAGAGGCCAGCAAGTAGGTGGCAGAGTTATGTTTTGAGCCGGGATCATGGAGGTGTGAAAATGACTGTCATTTGCATTGACTATTTAGGAATGTCAGTGTACAATATAATTTGCATAATAATTTGTAACGTGGTGTGTATATATACAGTGGGGCAAAAAAGTATTTAGTCAGCCACCAATTGTGCAAGTTCTCCCACTGAAAAAGATGAGAGAGGCTTGTAATTTTCATCATATGTACACTTCAACTATGACAGACAAAATGAAAAAAAAATCCAGAAAATCACATTGTAGGATTTTTATGGTGGAAAATAAGTATTTGGTCAATTAGAAAAGTTTATCTCAATACTTGTATACCCTTTGTTGGCAATGACAGAGGTAAAACGTTTTCTGTAAGTCTTCACAAGGTTGTCACACACTGTTGCTGGTATTTTGGCCCATTCCTCCATGCAGATCTCCTCTAGAGCAGTGATGTTTTGGGGCTGTTGCTGGGCAACACAGACTTTCAACTCCCTCCAAAGATTTTCTATAGGGTTGAGATCTGGAGACTGGCTAGGCCACTCCAGGACCCTGAAATGCTTATTACAAAGCCACTCCTTCGTTGCCCGGGCGGTGTGTTTGGGATCATTGTCATGCTGAAAGACCCAGCCACGTTTCACCTTTAATGCCCTAGCTTATGGAAGGAGGTTTACACTCAAAATCTCACGATACATGGGCCCCATTCATTCTGTCCTTTACACGGATCAGTCGTCCTGGTCCCTTTGCAGAAAAACATCCCCAAAGCATGATGTTTCCACCCCCATGCTTCACAGTAGGTATGGTGTTCTTTGGATGCAACTCAGCATTCTTTGTCCTCCAAACATGACAAGTTGAGTTTTTACCAAAAAGTTCTATTTTGGTTTCATCTGACCATATGACATTCTCCCAATATTCTTCTGGATTATCCAAATACTCTCTAACGGACTTCAGATGGCCCTGGACACGTCTGGCACTGCAGGATTTGAGTCCCTGGCGGCATAGTGTGTTACTGATGGTTGGCTTTGTTACTTTGGTCCCAGCTCTCTGCAGGTCATTCACTAGGTCCCCCTGTGTGGTTTTGGGATTTTTGCTCACCGTTCTTGTGATCTTTTTGACCCCACGGGGTGAGATCTTGCGTGGAGCCCCAGATCGAGGGAGATTATCAGTGGTCTTGTATGTCTTCCATTTCCTAATATTTGCTCCCACAGTTGATTTCTTCACACCAAGCTGCTTACCTATTGCAGATTCAGTCTTCCCAGCCTGGTGCCGGTCTACAATTTTGTTTCTGGTGTCCTTTGACAGCTCTTTGGTCTTGGCCATAGTGGAGTTTGGAGTGTGACTGTTTGAGGTTGTGGACAGGTGTCTTTTATACTAATAACAAGTTCAAACAGGTGCCATTAATACAGGTAACAAGTGGAGGACAGAGGAGCCTCCTAAAGGAGAAGTTACAGGTCTGTGAGAGCCAGAAATCTTGCTTGTTTGTAGGTGACAAAATACTTATTTTCCACCATCATTTGGAAATAAATTCATAAAAAATCCTACAATGTGATTTTCGGGATTTTCTTTTCTCATTTTTCCTGTCATAGTTGAAGTGTACCTGTGATGAAAATTACAGGCCTCTCACATCTTTTTTAGTGGGAGAACTTGCACAATTGGTGGCTGACTAAATACTTTTTTGCCCCACTGTATATAGGGCCATTCAAAATAATTCAAACCAGGCTGTGATTTTAAAGGTAAATGAAGAAAGTACAGAAGGTGATGTAATGCAGATGAATGGTTTCCAAGCAATGATTTCCAAGCAATTTAAATACAGAATTACACTTCCAGCCAGTCATCCACACATTTCAGACAACTGCTAATTTACAAAGGACTGGTTGTCCCTCAAATTCAGGGCAACAGCTGATGGAGCTTGATTATGGTAACAACAAGGGATTTGTAAGCCTCTCTGACCACAATCAACGTTGATATGCATGAGTCAGGTATGGGAGGTCAGGAAGGAAGAAGCATCTGCTCTCAAAAAAGAATTTTGAAGAACATGCAGTTGGAGAAGCTGAGTGTGTTTGAAAGGAGGAAGCGGCAGCTACAGAGTGATGCAGGAACCAAGGAGCAAGAAAGACGGTTAGGAGAGGAATGGTGGGAGACCAGACAATCTGCAATCCCTGAGTACAGGTGGCACCTGTCGCACTTCCCCATTCTGACAGAACAGGGGTAAGGTCCCGCTTTGGGCTTGCCTGGGTGAAAGGGCAGCCTACCTCACCTTGGTTATGGAGCTCCTGGTGTCAAGCCAACCACGCCTTGGTCTTCCCCGGTTGGGATGCATCTTTTCATCTTGTGGGATGGGCGTCTGCCCTGGATGCGTCAGGTCGGGTCTTCCTGGTTGGTCCCTCATGGAGGAACGGGGCATGCCTACCGCGTCCTGCTAGCTCCACAAACTCCCCGGGGTTCCACAAACGGCTAAATTGTCACCCAATCCACGATCTGCAATACTTGGCAATTTGGCGCCATAATGACATTTCTAAATGATATGTGCAACCATTCTAGTGTATTGCCTATGCTTGAGTCACTCTAGGCATGGATATCTGTTTTTGTTTGTTGGGCTTCTTGTTTGTTCTCTTATGCGACCATCCTGCCCACATCTCTAATTGTTCATTTGTTTGCGAGTAATGGAGCATATTTTCAACATACACTTGAGATGAATCATGTATTTTGGTATCTGTGACTCTGGAAATTATTTTTGACTTTCATTCGGTGGGATACGGCTCAACACGAACTGTTTAAATCGGAGAGTATTGGTTGAACAGGTAGCAATCTGTTTGTACTCTCGGGCAACTTCAGATCGTGAAGGGTTTGCCCTCCATGATTCTCATTCATACCAACTCTTTTCACAAAATGTGCATATGGTGGGTGGTTTGGTTTTTGTTACAGCTTGTTTCTACTAAGTGATAGCCTGCTATGCCCCAGGTGATGATACACATGCAGGGAAGTGTTTTAGCTTCTCTGCAACCAGCAACACGCTCCTGTCAGGTATGAGTTGGCGCCATGTCATCTCATATGTAGTACGCAGTGGGTGACCTACCTCAGGAACAATTGTCAAGGCTGGCCATGCTCAAATTTTTGGTAGGGAGCACCGTATGAAGCTAAATGCACCATTAACTCTTTTAACTACGTTTTTTGCCATTCTTTCCAATGTTACTGACTAACCGAAATGCACTGTCTTTGAAATTATGTTCTGAGTTGCCTTTGTAGATTCCTGTGGTTTGTGGTGGTCATTTCTGGAGTATAGCACATTTAGGTCCATTTAATATATTAGAATCATATTCATGTAGATATTCGTACAGTCATTAGTTAGTGGTTAGCATAACTTCGACGAACATTGGTTTTCCATGTTTTGATGACATGGTATTCGGAAGCTGTTTATAATGTGATTCTGCTAGTAACAGGACGTGCATTGACTTTGTCTCCCATTATTCCTCGTGAAGAATTCCACAGCCGGGCTGTTTCCTCAACAGCAACCTCAGAAATACCCTGTGACTAGCAGTCTGGTCATAAAGTTACATTATTGATCAAAACAAACCCCAGCTTGTTTGCTTGCTTCGTATCTGACAGTTAGTCCTCCCCCAGTTTGGTCCCACAGGCCTTGGAGACAGACCGATACATACACAGTCCACAGTCTCTGGCTGTTTAATGGTGTTTTATACTGCCTGTCAGTGAGTGTGGGGGAGAATTTGGACACATCCCTGTTCCCTTTATAAATCTCTGGACTGGAGACTGAAGCTCAGTGGAGATCCTTGGGGGGGTTTAGGGTCAGGTAGGTCAGCCACCTTGGAGAACCTCAAGCACAACACTTTGACTAAGCTCCTTGGTTCTGTGGATGGATGGTTGGTTGGTAGGGATTATGGGGTGGGAGGAATGGTTTAGTTGGTATCCCTGGCGACAGTGGAGGTGTCTCGACCCAGCAACAGCCATCATTTTTTCAAAGGGCTTTATGGACGTGTTGGGGCCTCAGCTGAGACTCTGGATTAATTGACTTTGACGCTGTGTCTTCTCATGGAAAATATTTTTCACCAACGATAACACCCAGCTACCCAGTTACCCCAAGGCTTATATTATAGCCTCCTCTTTAAATATATTGCTGCATTTGACAAATAAGGACATTTGCCAAGGAAACAGAAAAGAAGAATATACAACTAGAAGAATATACAGGAAGTGTTTGATTTGCTCCTGGCCATGTTAATTAAATTAAGATGCGTCAGCATTGGTATGCTTGACTACCACTAATAAAATGATCGTTGCTTGAAGAACGTTTTTTTTTTGTCCATAATATCCAATGCGGATTATAGTTTGAGGAAGCATTAAAACATTTATTCACTGTGTAGAATCACTACACTCAAAGTGGCACACAAACACACTCACTCAAGCATTTTGGGAAACACGCAAGCTCTATTTTCCTCAGAAACCTGATGAAGCTAAATGGCACCCATATCCCAGTCTAAGCCACTCCAAAGAAGAAAAATATGGACTCTCCGCAAAACACACAACTATTTATATTTTTTGGGGGGTTGTAACCCCCCCCCAAATAGTATAAATGCCATGTGTAGTGTTGTGTGTTATTACGTTCATGAACATCTGTGATTGCCGCACTGGATTTTCATTTCTGTTTACGTGCTTGTCGTTTCTCCTTCTTCTTCGTCTTCAAAACCGCAGGCCAGCTACTTGAAAATAACTGTGGGGCTTTGCTGTGTCTGTGGCGCTGTAGAGATGGTCTGTATGATACATGAGATAGAAAGCCAGGGCTCTAAATAAAAATCATCAATTTTTGTCACAGCCGGCCAGAGTGAAGTGAAAATGCATTTGCACGGTGTCAATAGGAGATCTTTTCTCTCGTTGCCCCCCCCCCCTCCTCCCCCTTCATTTCTCCGAAAGTAGAATGAAACAAAATGGGGAACCAACACTGCAGTGCCTGTGTCAGTGTTATATTCCAAAACACTTTGTCTCCTTTTTGAGGGGATGACCTATTCTGCTGTACATTTTCAGGCTATCGAGTGTCTCCCAAAAGTCACACTTATCACGGGTAAGAGATGAGTTTAAGCCTGCCATTTATTTCCCACTGCCCCCTTAACGACAATGGAGGAGTCCGCAACAGTGGAGGTGTTATTGAATTCAATTCCGTCTTCACTGAGTTTGAGAGATACAGGGCCAAATTGAAAGATCTGCCAGTTCATGGAGTATATTTTATAAATGGTACGGTTGTTAAAAAATAACCAGGGGATGTGTAATGGGAAAGGGAGATAGAATACGAGAATGGGAGGAAGAGTTGTTGTTCCAGGTTGATAGGTTGATGATTGGCCGTAGGTGGAAATGTCAGAGGAGAAGACCATGCCAGTTCTAGCATCAAGATGGCATGAAACAGGATTAGAGACAGCTTATCAACATGCAAATAAACATCCTTATAAGTACACCGAGCTACTTGTAAAAATTAGATGGTATTTAAAGGCCCAGTGCACTTGAAGATGCGTCTGTAGAGCTAACTTTGATGAAGGTCTAACAACGTTTTTTTTCTTTCATTGTCACTAGCTTTTCAGCTGTTATGATATCTGTAAAATCCATAACAGATGTGAATTCCGTAGATAGTAACGTGTCTGATCTTTGCCTTTTCTTGGGCATTTCACCAAAGTTCTGAATTTAATTTAGTAATCAGCCAGTTGATATTGTAAAAACGATGTGTTCTAGTTAATATTCTCCTGTAAAATACAGTACCAGTCAAACGTTTGGACAGTTCTAGTCATTCAAGGGTATTTCTTTATTTTAATTTCATCAAAACAATGAAATAGCACATGAAATAATATAGTAACCAAAAGTGTTAATCAAATCAAAATACATATTACATTCTTTCAATTAACGACCCTTTGACTTGTTGAACGTTTTGGACACTTGGCAATTTCTCAACCTAGTTTACCTGGAATGCGTTTCCAACCAGTTCCCACACTTTTCCTTCACTCTGTGTTTCATCTCATCCCAAACCATTTCAGTTGGGTTGAAGTTGATTGACTGTTGATGCCATGTCATCTGATGCCGCACTCAATCAATCAATCAAATGTATTTTATAAAGCCCAATTCAACAGTTGTCTCAAAGTACTTTTAAAGATATCCAGCATGAAAAAGCAAGCAACAAGAGTTAATGCACAGTGAACATGTTAAACTACCTAGTAGTGTTACAACAAGGAAGACACCTAGAGAAGAACCAGCCTATGAGAGATAACAAGTCCGCTTCTTGGTGTGCCAGGTGAAGAGCACATTACCTTTAGGTAACTGAAACAATATAAATGTATGATATACCCATTTTAAGAAATCCCAAAAGGCTGTAATTTGTGCAATGTGCAATTATGCATTCCTAATGTGTCCTTCTGCTGACCTTAAAAAAACATTTGAAATTGTTTTAATATTATTTTTATGGTCTGTAATGTTTTATGTCTGTTCTAACTGTGACATCTATCATAGAGGGTGTCACATCTGTTGTTTCACCAAAGGCTTTTCTTCGATTTGATAATACTTGTTTTTACTAACTTACAAACTCAATGATGTTTGCTAATACCACAAGTATTGTAAATAGTTCTCTAAACATGCCAGAAATATCCATTTGTGAAACGTTCTTCCTGCAAATCCCACTTCCATAATGCTAGCCTCAGTTTCTGCCTTTTCAGGTGGGTTGGAACTGTTTGCCGATTTTCTGATTATAATTGACCAAGACATTTTCAGTGGAGGAGGGACTGGCCTTTATGCTGTACTATCATTCAAAAAGTACATCTGAGGTCTGAGCCAGTTGAGGAAGAATTTCCATTTTTCATTATGATTTAGCTGACACTGTCTTTATAATATTTTAAAGGATTCAATTTCCTACTGAGGAAAAAGTTAGGACACCATATACCCTAATAGCTGGTATCGCCCCCTTATAAAATAAGCTCAACATGACGTTTCCTATACCTGTCTACATGTCTCTGACATCAATTGGGAGACAGTTGTTCCCACTCTTCCTTTCAGCATTTCTGCTGTGTGATGTTTGAGGGGTTTCTTACATGCACAGCCAATTTCAAATCAACCCACACCATCTCAATATGATCTGGGCTTTGACTTGGCCATTCCAGAACTCTCCATTACTTTGTTTTGAGCCATTCCTTTGTGGCTTCAGCTTAAATTTTCTGACAGATGGTCTTACATTGTCCTTAAGCATTCTTTAATACAATCAAGAGTTTATAGTGGATTCTATGATTGTGAGCTGGCCAGGCCCTGCTGCAGCAAAGCAACCCCAAACCATGACATTTCCATCCCCATGCTTCACAATTAGTATGATGTTCTTATGCTCAAACGCTGTCTTTGGTTTGCGTCACACATGTCTTCTTTTACTGTGCCCAAACCATTCTACTTTGAATTCATCTGTTCAAAGCGAATCGTTACAGAAGTTCTGGTCTTTGTCTACGTGTTCTCTGGCAAACTGTAATCTTGCTCTCATGTTTTTTTTTTGACAGCCAAGGTTTCTGCCTTGCACACCTCCCATGCATATCAAACTTGTGCAGTCTCTTTCTTACAGTAGATGCATGTACTTTGACATTAACTGTGGCAAGAGCTACCTGTAGGTCCCTAGATGACATTTTGGGATTATTGGAGACTTTTTTTTGCATCCTGTGGTCTGCTTTTCAGCCAAACTTAATAGGACAGCCTGACCTGGGCATGTTGGTAGTGTTTTTAAATGTTCTCCACTTGTAAATTATTTTACAGACAGTGGAATGGCCGAGGAATGGTTCAAAAAGAAGAAAAAATTGAGAGTTCTGGAATGGCCAAGTCATTACATTTTGAGATGATTTGTGGTGATTTGAAATGGATTCCCTCAAACATCACACAGCTGAAAATGCTGCATGGAGGAGTAAGAAAAGCTTTCTTCCAGTAGAGACTGGTAGACAGTTACAGGAAACAACTTATTGAGGTTATTTCGGCCAAACGGGGCAACACCAGAGATTTGGGCAGTGGGTGTCTTTACTTTTTCCTCAGTAGGAAATGGCATCTTTGCAAATCTTTTAATAATTAAATTATATCATGGATACAATTGTTTTTAGATTACATCACCTTTATCTATAGATATTGTTTGAAAGAAGATGGAAGTACCTTTTTCTTAAAAAAGAACTAAATATTTTATTGGGTGTCCTCACATTACACCCTTTTTCTCATGACTGTATACCTTAGTGATTGCTTACATTTAGTAACTTGGCATTGATGTTAAACGAGGATGAACAAGCCAGTCGGAAGCAGGAGAGGCCAGAAATGTGGCTGTATCAAAACTGCATCCAGGCTGTATCATTTCAACATTGAAAACTCATATTCAGTTTGTGGTAGTGCTTTAACTGTCTGTTTATCCAATGTTGTATTTACAGTATGGTACACTGTTCATCCATATCGGACACTGTACATGTTAGCAGTTGTGTGTTGGTACATAATAACATGGTTTTAGGTCATGTACTTCTCTAAAAGGAATATAATTTTGTCTTTTGTAGGGGAAACCTCATGTGCATTTGCGTCAGTCAATGAATGAGTGTATAAACTTAAAGTAAAATAGACCAGGTCCTATGAGTAAAAGCGGTTCTTTACTTTGAGTGACGTATTTCTCATTTCACTTGATAGTTTTTCCCCCATGCGTGGTCTCTTTGGTCTGTCTATGTCCGAGGCTGCTAGGAGGGCTTGTTTCTGGATAAGATGCCTTGAAAATAGCTATTGGACCCCTGCAGGGAAGAATACAATTTGGCCTTCTGTTTTCTACTGGTGACTTGATTTCCTTCTTGCTTCACTTTTCTCCTTAAGCCCAAAGTGACCTATCACCTCCTGTTGTGCTGTTCTATGACATATGGATAAACACAGACACACAATTTACCATTCGTCAGTACGTCACACATTGCTCTATCAACGTCCGTAAGTAGAAAGATGCAGTGTTCCTTGGGTGTGTCAAACCGCCGCATGCGAGAGGAATCTTTCCAACCTGCTTTCCCTCTTTTGGTCCTAAATGGCAGGAAATCCAATCGCTGCAGTGGGGCGGCGTGAAATGAGAGGCAGCGGACACAGACTAATATGATCTGTCACAGCCTGTCGGATGGAAGCAATACACAGCCTGTCGGATGGAAGCAATACACAGCCTGTCGGATGGAAGCAATACACAGCCTGTCGGATGGAAGCAATACACAGCCTGTCGGATGGAAGCAATACACAGCCTGTCGGA
>JACXGK010000141.1:77224-137606 GCA_016801125.1 Novumbra hubbsi | reverse complement strand
TGTCGGATGGATGCAATACACAGCCTGTCAGATGGAAGCAATACAAAGCCTGCTGAATGGAAGCAATACACAGCCTGTCGGATGGATGCAATACACAGCCTGTCAGATGGAAGCAATACAAAGCCTGCTGAATGGAAGCAATACACAGCCTGTCGGATGGATGCAATACACAGCCGCGGATTGCTTACCTGGGTGGGCAGAGGAGGCCTTTTTTTCTCTTTCAGATCAAATTTGGATGCATGCTACAAAGGTAGCATCTATTTGAATTCATTCTTTTTAAGAGCCCCCATCCCCGTCTCTTTAACATCTCCATCCCTCCCTCATCTTTCTCGATCTGGGTATCTAATGGCTTAGTCCACGTTGCAGGCAGACATGTCCACTTTTAGATTAGGCTGGTGCTGTCGTCCTGCCAGCTCTCATGGTGTTTTCATATTTCACAATCTAAAGTGGATTATGTGTGGATTCATATGGGATCTCACTCCCTTAACACAATGAAATAGGTGAAGAAATGTACGAGCCCAGATGAATATAGCCCTGAACCGGAGATCTATCAGTGAGCCAGATGATGGGTAATTCAATGAAGATTTGACCAGTTTTGTATCTTAGAATGCTGAAAAAATTGCTATATTTTGTATTTCATTTTTTAAATGTAAAAAAAAAAAAGGAAAACAATTCCTAACCAGTTACACAGGGTCAACGTTCACGAACGGGAAGCTCCAGGTGAAGCTCTTCTTCCTTTTTGCACCACAAAGATGCACGTGGACAATCGTGTCTCCCAAACTCTGATCACATGAGGTGAATTCACAAGGAGCCTTGCAGTTCCCTGCTATAGAGCGTATTGTTGAACATCTAGATGGAATATGTTGCTCCATTGATTCTTCATTATAGTAATTCCCAGAACTGCTTCAATATGGCTATAGCAGTGCTGGGATACACAATTAATTTGGAGTTCTATTAAAACAGAATCATTAAAGGCATGGTGCACAACATTTCATAATTAACAGACCAACAGAAAAAGGCCCCAACATCTCATTAGTATTGGGACTTTGTTTTCTTTTCTTGACGTCTAGGGGAAGTAGTGATGAATGCAACGTATATTAAAGTTGCTGCCATATATTTCCTATGAGCCTCCATTAAAAATGTAAGGTTTATAATACAATATAAAGATATTCAAACATGACCTAGCTAACATTTAGGTCACAAGCATTGAAAATGTATTAACTGCATAAAAACTCGAACGCATTCTTCAAATGTTCATTGACATAAACATGGTGGTGCTTTTGCTACCTGTTTAATAACCACAAACAACGAAACCCTGCGTCGACTCCTTCAGCAATACTGAATAGCACCGCTTGTTGAACACGATTGTCTAATTATGAATATTACATCAACATCTATTAGAAACAATGCAACCAAGTGTACGGCTATGTTGGTGGGAACTGGAGATATGACACATCTTTCTCTGAAGAAAAGGGCTGAAATCCGAACTCGGTTTTGCGTCGATACCCACGGTGCCATGACAATGAGATAATGCCACAGAAAAGATCCATACAGTGATAATGAGACCAATTGATTAATGAGTCTTCAGTGAAAAACATGCGGCTCTTGTTCTAGGAAATTGAAATAACGTAGGGTTGATTTCCCCAAACATGATTAATGATGTTTTGGCTGGGCGGCCAGTGGTATTTACACAATGCACAGAATCAACAGGGAGCAAACTTGTCATTTTCATCGCACTTTCTGCAACAATGATTATTCATTTATGTAGATATGTCGTCCTGATTGGGTTGCGTGCTGATTAAAGGCTTGGTTATCAGGGTTCTGATTGCATCATGCCACATGTGGTGGGGGGTTAGGGAGTAACTATACAGGCCTGTTGATATTCTGCTGGATACCTTTGTACTGTATCAGACCATACACGTCCACCACTGGCTTTTTGGGACGGTTTTTACCCAGCCATTGGGGGAGTCAAAGAGGAAACTTAATGCTTGTGGCCTTGACACTGGAATTTCACTTATAAGTCCAAGTAGCCAGGAAATATCATTGTTTCTGTGTCAATATTCAAGTCACTATTATTCAAGTTTTTTGGGAAGTGCAACCACTCTACTCGTGTGCACGAGTAGAAATTGGGGCTACTGCTAGATTGAGTGGTTTGCTTTGTGGGACACAGGAAGCGTAGGCCATTCTTAAAAAAGGTGTATTCCTCCCTCCTCACTTCCTCTCCTCCATGGATCTTCACCATGGGTTTTGTTCTTCAACTTGTGGCCCTTCTGATTACGGCTAATTAAAGGGGCCCGGCCCAGTGATACTGTGTGGATGCGCTGGAGCAAAGAGTCAAAGAACAGAGTAGCGCGACTAGAGCACTACCTTAAACCGGAGCGCTGTGTACCGCTGTGACAGGAGTCCATGTTGTTGGATTCATTCTTTAACAGTAAGCACTGGGGAAGGAGAGTCATGGGGGCTGTAGTTCTTAATGGCTCTAGAAGGCTTGGCTGACGTTATAGTAGGCGACAATGGCACCACATTGCTCTTAACCACATCACTGCTACTGGTTATCAACTCAGCATTTCTGCATTGTAACACACAAATGCATTTTGTGTTTTCCCCTTGAGGATTGTTCTAGGACTGATGGACCTAAAATCAACTGTTAAAGGACAAACTGTTAGTTTAACATTTAGCAACTCAAGTTGTTGTGGATGCTTTAAAGCATTTCTGTTAAATGATACTTACGGATAAATGCCCTCAATCAGGGATAACAAAAGACTGCCAAGCTTTGTTGGAGTTTGTATCATAAGCTAGATCAAACAATGACTTAGTTGGGCTGGGTGTCATGTACAATGCTTATTTTGAAGGGCGGTTTTTAAAGGGTCAAATGTGGTAAAATCACCAGATCACCATACATTCTACACTTTTGTCAAACATGTGTTTACCAAAAGATAATACTTTGCGCAAGCAATGAAAGTGACAATTATGAACAATAAATCGTTTCCTTATGAGGATAGAGCATTTTACGGCATAAATATTGCTGCTTAGGGTTAAAAAATATATATATGGTAACTGCTGACATTTTGGAAGTAATGATTGATTTTTGTCATAGTCAAAGAATAAATTACTAATATCTCACTGTATACGTAAATGTTTGTTTGTATAATGGCAAGGTGCATCGGTACAATTTATTGGAGATTTACCAATTTTCTCAAGTATTAGATACATTTTATTCCAAGGTACTTCAATGACCTTTAAAGGGGAATTTAGCCATTATATAAAGTTTGCAGGATAAAAGAACTTCATCTGTGAAAAATCTGTTCTTAAACAGTTTAAATATCATATGCAGTGAGCCCATACAGGGGTAACGATGCAATTTATTCAAACTTGTCATAGCAATGTTTTCATTGTGGCATTATTAGCTATATTGGCCTTTATATTTCTCATTCTGAAAAGTGAATGCACTGAGGGCTTTGGTAATATAGCCTGTATGAAATATCAGAATTTAGGAACGAGATACTATTTGAACTAGTACTTAGCAGTTAACAAGGTGTTGAAGAGGATAATTCACACCTGTTCCTGTTACAACTTGCCATTAGTTATAAAAGCTTCATCAGCCCCACCCATATAAAAAAAATACATTGGAATAAATAGCTACATTGGGCTACCTGTCTAAATGTAGCCATTGATGTTATTGACATTTAGATTTTTTTTTTTATATGTATTTTTCTTCTACATCTTTGTTGAGAGCCGGACCAACCCAGCTTGCAGTAACTCATGCAGAATTATTGTTCTTTTTTTTTTAATCTCAGAAATGATCGATTTGTTTTTCACCTAAAATACTGTTACCAGATCTTAATGAATGTGATCAACTATCAAACATGATCTCAGTAATTACATAAGAAAAAGCTTAATGCTCAATAAGAGTGTGTAGACTGTGTATCTATTGTATATAGCAATGCTTTTAATACTTTTGGATTGATGGTTTGAACTAAAATCACACTTTCGACTTGTAATACTAATAACATTGTTTGTTTTTAATTGAATTAAATGTAATCCCACTATCAGAGCCATTCAGGACGGTGTCTCCGAAAGCGCTTGGTAAGAATAAAGAGGGACAATTAATTGCTGCTTTAATCTTTCTACCAAAGTTCAAGTTTTCTTAGACTGACAAAGCAGAAGTCATGGAAGCAGGCAAGATTTCCTTTGAATAATAGCCTGATATTTATATCATAGAATATTTTAAATAACATACCTGTGATGTTGTTTTTATCCTCAAAGCGTGCCTACGATTTTATGATATGAATAACCTGTGGAAAGTTTGGACACACCTCATTTAATGGTATTGCTATAGTTTTTCAATTTTACAAATTGTAGAATAATAGTGAAAAGAACAATACTAAAAAATAACAAATATGGAGACATGCAGCAACCAAAACAAAATCTATTTTATATTATAGATTCACACTTTTTTAAACACAATATTTGTCTTTAGAGAGTGTTGTAGAATATTAGGTATCAGTTCATGTACAAGATAACATCAGAAGACAAAACATCTGTATTTTCTGTCATACTAGTAAACATCTGGGATTTGCATCAAATTCTTTTTTGTCTTTATACTGAATAATTTCTTGCATAATTCAACCTTTCTTTTGTCAATGCTTTCATTTTCAGTTATTTAAATTAAATATATATTTACAACTCACTTTCACAATTTACAGAACTTTTGTCTGTGCACTTAGGAGGAACTCATCAGATCCAAGTACAGCAGGTTTAACAATTTCATAATCTCAATGTATATAGACAGTCATACATGCTGATCTTTTCACACAAAATCTCTGGAAAAGCAATGACCAGATTACATGTGGCCATTGTAGAGATGTGGAAAGTCACTTCAACTGAGTGAAAAAATGTGCCCACCTTCTTCTCCTTCTTGAATGAAATGTTGGACAAGCTCACTGTTCTGTTGAGTTTGTAGGATGTCCTGAATGGAATTAATAGGTGCTTCCAATCTCTCTTCATTAAATGTCAGGCTCAAGTCATGGATGTATTTTGGCTGCATATTCTTTTCTTTTATTGGTCTCGCTGGATTCTTTCCCGGTGCAACATCTTTTGCCCTAAAATCCCATTCTCAATTCTGTTACTCCCATTTTGCCTTCAGTTCTAACTCAGAGTTTCACTTCTAACTAGAAACTTGTACTCAACTTCTCTCTCTAGGTGGATTCCTTCCTCCATTAAATCAGGCTTGAGCAACTATTTCACTGATGCTTTGGACTGTCTCAATGCTATGGTGATATCAAAACGCTTTAATGTGTCCATCCAATTTTCTTTGATACATGTGTCTACTACCGGTGTATTCAACTTGTGGACATATTAGTCCTGTTTATCAGTTAAGACTGGCCGTGTTTTCCTTCTGTTTTAATCTGTTTTCCTTTACACATTAAACTTTATAAATCAATGTTACCCACCACACCTGTCACTTCAAACCAGAGTTGCTAAAAGAAACAATTAATTTATATTGTTGCACTGTACATAGCTTCCTGACACACCAGAAAATTCTTTGTGCAAAACACAGCAGTGTTGTTTATGGCTAACATGATCTTTATCTGATCCACATGTTTCATGTTCTGCTAAAAGGTATGTAGATCATGATCAACTTTTATGATGTTCGGTGCCAGGGCAATGCACCCAGGAGAGCTTTGCTGGAGTTGGCCAACCAAAGTTGCTTTTCTCTATAATCGGCTTCGCATGATAGCTAATGCATAACAAAAGTGCTTCATAAAGAGTTATAATGGAGATTGTGTTTTGAGTGACATCTTAAATCAATTGAATTAACTTTTTTTTGGCAATACAGTGAAGCGATCAATCAGTTTTTAACATAATTGAAAAACGATTCAGCTTTCTACTTTGAGTTACTGTAACTTAAATGTAAATACGTTTTTAGTCATCACAGATCAGGTCTGTGATGTGAAAGACGATTTACTAGGAATCCTGCAATGTTCTTGCAGATAGAGTAAAGATATTAGACTGAAACCCCTTTGAATGAAAATTGTAATGGCATGTGAACTCTAACCTGTTTACTTTTGGTTGGATGTAAGTGCAGAAGCCCTTCTTTCTTATATAAAGTAGCAGAACCAGGACCTTGGAAAATTTTAACAATTACATTAAGGAAAATTGCTGCCTTCTCATTGCTCAATACTCTTAGAGGGGTTTTAGGCATCGTAGATAGATGTATGTAATCTCAGTTGCCCTTGTTCCAGTAAGGTGTGCCCATGCTTATTAAAACTGACCGATTATAAAGTGAATTTCATCTGAGAAAGATCTGTTGTAAACATTAAAGTGTTCACTCCTAGTAAGTGTTAGCTGTTTCTCTGATGGCTTTAACTGCCATTGCCACAGTGAAGCTGCAGCACTGCATGTCATGTTTCGGTGACATGTTGGCTTTCTCCCACCTCAGAGAGTTATCTAAAGTACCGTTCTGTACCATCCATCCCAGCACTTCAGAGAGATCTGCCGCCATGCACTGATGATGAGATGAAGCAGCTTTTCGGGGACAGATCCCCTGGGAAAGAGTGGTGTGTTCCAAATTGGAATAGTGAAAGAGGCATAAGCAGAGCGCTTCCATAACCTACTCCTTTTCTCGTGCCCTCCTATCCTCTTTCACCTTCTCCTCCCCCTCTAGCACATTCTCCTCCTCCTCCACCACCTCATAGTACCTACCGCATTCCCTTCAACACCTCCTCTCACCATCTACCAAATGTATTTTGTCTTGTCTATAACTGTTCTGTACTCTGTCATGTGTTTATTTAAATATGTACCTCAGGAATGTAAAATGGCTAACGGGTATAGAAATGAACTATACAAAATGGTATACTCAGTTCCACCCCTTCCCCATCACCTGACAGAGAGCTGGTCTGTGTGTGATGGGGGGGGGGGGGCATGCTAGCTGTTTTAGTTCCCCACTGAGCCATAGTTAGTTGCATGTCATGTCAATTAGTGACTGCGCTTGAATTTTCCACCTTACACTTTTCATCAGTGCTTGTTTTTACTCATACTGTGGTAGGGGATTGCCGAGTGCACCATCACCTGGCCCAGCCGAGTTCTGTGTTTGTCAATCCACCACGCCACTGGTGCAGTAACAGTGTATGGCAATTCAGGCAAGGCCACCAGTGTGGCAATGGTGCTGCTAATTCAAGCACCGCCACCAGTGTGGTAAAATTGTATGTCATTTCAAGCACCGCCTGTCTGTCAAGGACTCGAGACCCTCACCTGTCTTCTATTGTAGCAGATGGACTGTTGTAAAAAAAAAAAATTCTAGTGAGGGGAAAGCGGAGAGGTGGTTAGCTTGTGTTCTGATGTGGTGAGGCTCTTTGATGTCAGAGTGGCAGGTGCAGTTCTGTTTTCTGTGGGGCTTGAGATAAGCGAGTGGCAGGCACATGCACAGATAGGGCTCTTTTTTTTTGCATAGGCTGAAATTCTTGACATTTGGAACCCAGAAGTGGTCCTTTCCTAAAACGTTCTTTCTTTCTTTTGACCCCCGTGAAAGGCGTGTGCACGGCTCTGGAGAACGGATTTGAAGGCATTTTCCTGCTAGGCAGGCGATGTCGGATGGTGTTGTGGCGGCTATTGTGTAGATCAGGCGCTGTTTTGTCGCATGCCAGGGTCCTTGGAACAGTCACGCACGGCAGATCAAAGCAGCTTATTAGGCCTTTGTGTTTTTTTTTTTGTTGCTAATGCAATTTGCTGTTTGTTTATGCACATGATAATGATCTAAAGTTATTAGCGAATAACTGACAGCAACCCACCGAGCAAAGGACGTTGCACAGACCTCTTTTAAATGATTTTGCTCAGTGTGGTAAAGTTCAGTTGGCAGGCAAGCGGCAGCTGGCGCATCAGACTAACAGCAGCAGCTACGGCGTCTATGTTTTCCCTCCTTTTCCACAAAGTTGAAACACTAATTAGCCCGCATTACTTTTAAGAGTCTATAAAACATGTGCTGTGTGATAAGCCTCGTTACAGTTTCATGCTGATAATGTCTCTGGACCGGGCTTCGTTTGTCACTGCTCTCGATGAACATCACTTTCCTGTTGAGTACATGTAATACCGCGGTACTAAGTTGTCCCGCCACCTGTCTTATTGTTCCACAGCAACGCTCCAGAGTTTTAACCACTTCAAGGCCAGTCTTAACAGGGGATAAATCTAAGATCCACTCTTCAAATGATGCGATCGCCTGTCACAATCCTTCTCATCCATTGTGCTTTATTGGATGTGGCTCATGCCTGGAGATATTTATGCCTTTACAGCACATGCAGTCCTCTGACAAATAAAAAAGGGAGGCAATAAGAAATAGGGGGCGAGAGCGCATGCATGCTCGGCTCAGGGAGTAATGGTGTGGAATGTCCATTAGGATGCTACGGTACTTTGGCGGACGCCACCTGCATCCATCTTCTCCTGTTTAAAGCCCTACCTCACGGTAATGGCCGCCAGCTGCGAGGTGGATCCAGCGAAGGTAACGTGCGGCAGCCGAATGAGATGAAGGATATCAGAGTCAAAGAGGCTAAACTGAGATGTCAGCTCTGCCGACTTTCTTTGTTGCATTCTGGGTTGAGGCCTTAGCAGCTTGCCCCTCCATGCCTGTTCTGCTGTAAGATAAACCTTCCCCCAGAGGATGTCACCTGTGGAAGAGGGCCACACACTGACTATTAGGATCACGAAAGGAGAGTATTTTATTAGAAAAGTTTTACCTCCCGGTTATGAAATTGTCTGTCACGTATTTGTTTACGCGACAGACATTCGGCAACCTTTTTGGTCACTTTAGATAATCGCAGATGTTTGCACTCTGAGTCTCTGTCTGGTAACTAAACCAGTTAAAAATACTAAATTCAATGAATACAGATGTAAAATATGTGCCATTGGTGTTAATTCTAAGTGTGTCTTCGAAATAAATTGTATGTTTTTTATGTTTTTCTTGTATCATGATATATTAAACATGCCCCTTATATTAAACAAGACATTTTGTAGGTGTTACTGCAAGGGGGGGGGGGGGGGGTTCTATTACAAATGAACCAACAGCTCTTCTTTAAGTTTCTACATAAAAGAAAATCTAACACATGACAGAGTGCTGAACTGTTCTAGGCTGAATATATGGCATTCAAATGACATATGTACAGTGAGTTCAGTATGGTGTTTCTTAGTTGGTGGAGCCTGGACCGGATTGTTTACAATGATCCATGTTCGCTATGACAATAGCATTGGCTCCACACTGTGAATATCTTACAGCCAGAACATCAAGCCGTCATCATACATTCTAAACAATGAGCGAGAAATTCTAGGCGACTGGAACAAATGCAAGGCCAGGGTATTTTCTGTTTCCCTATATAACTGTGGCTCTTTGTTCCTCTGCAGCTCCGTGGGCTGTTCTGGGGCCCTGTCCCATTCACAGGTGAAATTACATTTTCTGCCTCTCAGCAGCAAGATGCCGTCTGTCTCATACCATTTTGTACTCATACTTGAGCAAGATTCAGTCCATTTTCCAGCATCAGTCTAACCATCTTCAATTTGTTAAAGGCTACTTTGCAGTCTTGGTACAGAGAGAGATAATTGAATAGCATTTTTGCTGATTGTTCATACCTTTAAGGGACTTGGCTTGATAAGAATTTGCCGCAAAGAGCCTTTTTGAATTTGATGCAAAGGAGATCCATGAAAGGGAAATAAAAATCATATTGGAGTGTATGCCGTACTTTAGCACTTATTGTTTGTATAAAAGGAGAGAGTGCTATGGTATAAAGTTCCTGCTTCTGAAATTTATACCAGCTTGCACTTAATTTATGAAGAGGGAATACAATTTAGCTTGACAGAATATTGAATATTCTAACCTGAATAGAAAGTTAAAAGAAAAGATTTCAATATTTTTGAGAACAGCCAACTAACAGAAAATAGAAGACAGAATGTTCTCATCAATTTCAGATGAAGAAACGTTAACACTCATAACATTGGCTACAAACATTAAACAATTTTTCTACTAATCAGGGATAAGGAAGATTTTGCATTAATGGAGCTGACACCACACTAAAATAAATAAAACATTTCAAAAGTGTAACTGTTTAAAGATAGAGACCCCATTGGAACCCAACTAGCTAAGTGCTTGACTTTACGGTTGTTGTGTCTGCGATGACATATTATGCATGGTAAGTCGTTTTCGGTGCATTACAAACTGTAATTAGTGTAATATCTTGAACTCCTAACTAGATTCAGTGCGGCTACTGTACTGCCGAGTGTGCCATCATGACGTCTGTGATGTGTTACATCAGTGACCTTAAATAGAAAAGCAGCAAAGTCTTTACTAGTTGGTTGACAGCTACTTAAATGGGAAAGCTTTTATAAAGCTCGGCGAGAGTCATGCGGGTGATTCATATTTGTTCTGTACAGAATTCTGTGATGCTGCTGCAAAAAGTGTTGACACATTATAAATTGAATGTCCCCCTTTTCCTTTGAACTATTGTGACGATTCATTAATTGTGATTGTTCCCCCACGTGATGAATACAATGAAGGAACAATAGAACACAAATGGTGTTTTTACTTTTAAAAGCAAAGCATAAAAAGGAAAGAGGGGCCTTAGGAGTTTTTTTATCGCATTAATAATTGGGCTATGTCGAAGCTTACACTATCAATTAAATGTTGGCCTATTGTGCATTTTAAGCTCCAACGATGGGCCTGTGTAATTTGCCAAGTCTGACACTTTTATGCTTGCTGAGAAATCTATACATTTTTTCTCCCCTTCAGGTCAAATTATTATTTTACCATTTTGGTCGACTGCTGGGACAGACTAATTCCTTTTTTCCCCCATGCAAATTAACATTTTCTTATGCTGCTTGTTTTACTTTGTGTCTCCATTCCTCTTGTCATCTAGAATATTTACGTCTCTGAATATTTCAAAGAGCTATGGGTCTTCATTAACGTGCCACTGTGTGACTTGCGGAACCTGCTCGCTGACGGACAGAATTACTTCCAAGAAACCGTATATCTCCCAGATTGCCACTAGCCTGGTTGTCAATCAAACAACACCCATCACTGCTCGCCTTGATGATGAACACAGTTTGCACGTTCAATATGGAAATAAAAAGGGAAGTGGATTATTTACCTGTGACAGCAAAGGGCATTTGGCGGTTGGACTGCCATTGACATAATCGAATCGGGTCACTGTTGTTTTGACAGTAAAGGTCAAACAGCGAGAGACGAGGAGAAGGGAAAACCTGATTTCTGTCCGGGTTGATGTGTTGTCTATTGACAGGAAAGGGGAGCCAAGCATTTACATGGTGACTATATACGGCTTGAATGGCACCTCCACTTCCTGCTCATTTCCACTGACAGAGACATTACAGTGAATGCACTAGCAATGGTTACTGGGCCTCGCAGGCACCAAGATTGATTGACATGACATTACAATGTGTCGCAGGGCGCACATGCTGGGGGATCTAGCTGGGCTCCTGAAGGCTCTGGAGGGAGATTTCACTGCAGAAAAAGGTGACAAGTCAGGTGGCCATCATCAAGTTCAGAAAATATATTCAATGTCCAAAACAGGCAGATAAATCCTAGCACTCAAATGCAAATATGGTGTAGAACAGTTCGGACATTCTGAATACATATTACATGTTTCTAAATTGGGTGGTTTGAATGCTGAATACGAATTGGCGTTGAGCCATGGTATACGGATTTTATTTTTGTGTACAATGGGGTTCCTTGGGGGTTTGGGGTATATGGCCAATATACCAAGGCGAAGGGCTGCTCTTATATACAATGCAATGGTAAGGGCTCGGAAACCGATCTTAGCGATGCTATCTTGGCCATATACCCCAAACCCCCAAGGAACCCCATTGCTAATGTATACAAAAATAAAAGCCATATACCATGGCTTAACGCCAATTCGTATTCAGCATTCAAACCACCCAATTTAGAAACATGTAATATGTATAACGCCCTCATGCTCTACTGCTTAAATAAGTACATACCTTGGGTATTACATACCAAAGCTAACACTTTTAAAACTTTCATCGAAACATGAGGACAGTAATATAAAATGACCTTCAACAGAAGCAAAAACAAGATCGCAGTTGCCGGTGATGTCTATCGGAGATACTGTACATTTCCCGGGGATGGAAGGTCTGATGAGTGACTAGACAGATAAGCTACAGAAGTTAGTTATTTTGGCGGGAAAGTAGAATGTCACACTAAACGGATGTCCTGATAATGCACCTCGCCTCTGGGCTACCAGAGAAAATGTCGACCATGTTCGTTCTTAACCGGACCATGGAAAGGAGCACACTGAAGAATGGTGGATGTTCTTTGAATGCTACTCTTTGACTTGGCGTTACCTTTTCATTTGTCCAGTCTATGGCGCCCCGAGGGGCGGCAGGAAGTCTAGTGGCAGCAGGCGAGCAGCCATCTTGTGTGTGAGATCCTAAGTGCTTCTGCGGGGGAAGTCCATTCATTCCCAGCAAGCCATAGCTTACTGCTGACCAGGACCTATTTCACACAGTGGTGGGTTGAGGTTGGTCGAATGAAGGACAGAGGGAGGTAAGGAGGGAGGGAGGTAGGGAGGGAGAGAGGAAGAGAGTGCTTCACTTTAAACCATTTAATCCATAACACCACTCAGCTTTTGAGCAGAGCTTTCAAATCTGACCTTGACTTAAATCCATCAAGTTGACATTTCTTGTTGAACGGTGGTGGTGTGGGGGGTGGGGGGGCAGTGCTTACAAAGCCAACGTTCTCCGGTCCCGCTCAGCTCTGATACGTTTCTACAGGCCGCACAAAGATCTTTAATTACGACCACTTTCACTTAGCTACACCTCCGTTTACCCATAAAGGTAGGAAATTTGAGAAAGTAATCATCCCAGGTCTTAAAGGAAAGGTTAGCTATTTTTAAACCTGGGGCCTATTTACAGATTAACTAGTATGATCCTAGTTAATAGAGAATATTTCAGTTTTGAGTTTTATTTGACATTTTCTGCAGTGTCTCTCTGGGCTGAAATGGAAGTGTACGGGACAACTGATGTAGCATTTTAAAATATATGACACATTCGGTTTTCCAAAATGAGAAGGCCACGATGTATTGATATAGGTCTCCACATGTTCTCCTGAAAACAATATTAACTTGCATTGCTCTTCAAAAAAAGTTATCTTTCCCTACTGTGTCTGTCAATCTGTTCCATTCTGTGTTAAAGTTAAATATTTGCAATGTAGATCAATTTAAAAAACCCTTAAAGCATCTGCAGACGCTCTCAAATACCATTATTTAATCTGTCCTTCTAAAATACAGATCTGGCAGGACATCCCCAAACATGCACCAACATTGGCATTTGGCCACACATTTGTAAAGAGTTATTAAGTAATGGAATTGCTGCAATCAAATTAATCCTTTGCCAAGCCCTGCCTTGCAAACAGCAACTCTCTTTGAGTCCAATAGCTCCTAAATGCTCAAGTTTTAAACACTGGAAAGCCAATTAGAGTTGTTGCAGCAGGACTACTTTGTTTTTCATCTTAGTTGTGAGACTAACAATGATGCGCAGCATTATTTACAATCAACATACTATTTCTACAACAGAAACTAAAACAAGTACGTATTTATGTCTCTTTTATAATGACAGGCAGCATCAGCTACCTTTCAGTCAGGTGTCATGATTGCTCGATTCCCAAGTCAAAATGTCCATTCACAAGTATTTACCGATTTCCAAAACGGTAAACAGATTTTCAAGTTATTCTTTTCTTGATTAAATGGATTAAATCAGGTCCGTTATAGGGAAAGACATAGGCAGCTTTAACATTTGTATTACACTTGTTGTGGACAATGTTGTGGACGTGTGCGTACGGGTGTGTCAAATTGCGAGTTTGGGATGTTTCCTTGTAGAAATAAACTCACACACCCCTCACCCCCACTTCCTTACTGCTAATTCAAGCCTGCAGAACCCTGTTCCTGGAGATTAACCGTCCTGCAGATTTTCTCTCCATCCTCAGTTGTGACTAGCCGGATTATGCATTTCATTCAGTTCATTATTAGAATCAGATTTGCTAAAGGTGGGGGTTTGAGAGAACCTACAGGACTGTAGTTCTACATGAACGTGATTTGTGCGAAGCAATCAAAGTTTCAACACCACGTTTGATGCATCCAATAGTTTGTCGACCAGAGAATAACAGCAGTTCCCTAGGCTGCTTAAAGAAAGACACTGTACCTGAAGTTATTATTTGGCCGAACTACCACATTGCATTTTAAGAGTTAAACTAACTGTGCCATGGTGATTGGCGGCCATTTAATGTCACGCCCCCATTAGCACTACGAGAAGGCAGTCAGCTTGGAAGGTGCCCATTGGCTTGAGAGTGAAACACGGTGTGGCTGGCGAGTCAATGAGCCACCCCACTTGGCATGCTGGTTCCTCTTTCCCGCTGTGAAAATAGGAATGTCCGCTTGCAAGTTGAACGTTTAAGTGTGATTCTCAAAGTGATCATTGGTTTTCTTGTTACAGTCAAAAAAACCCTCTTGTTTTTAATGGAACCAGTCTCTGAACCAGTATTAGGAACCAAGTCCAGCTGTGGTCCTTGGCAGCACAACACCACCTTGGCTGCCCCAAAGGTGATGCCGAATCAATCCATGTGTTAGCAGGCTGACACAAGGGAGGCCTTTCAACTTTTATTGGTCATTTGAACAAAGATGCACTTGTCATGGACCTTTCGGTGAAAGGCTTCCTTTCCGGTTCCCTCACGAAGACAATTGAAATGTTGTAGCTGCATACATTTCAAATGATTCTAATAAAGACAATGCTTACAAAGATAGTTCTGTGGATGAAAAAATGATTATTTAATTGTTCAGTCGTTAAAAGTGTAAGCAAAACTGAAGAGTAAAAAGTTTGTATTTGTTTTTAACAGAGTTGAGATTTACTGTGAATAAGTGTGGAAATCCAGGTGAAATCATGAATTGACACGGTGGCGTAGCAGGAAGATTGGAATGCCATGAACCAAGAGATCTATTTTCATTTATTTCCTCTAAATCCCAGGTGAAGACATGCTGATCATTTCTGTGTGAATAAACAAACACAATGTAATCATGCGTGTCATTTATGTCAGTTAAATCAATGTTAACCCAGGGTTGCAAGGCCTGTATTCTATCTACAGGTTACCTCAGGATTTTTTAAAGATAATATTAATGGCAGTTTACACAACTGCAACTACCATCTGATCTGATGGTATTAAAATATAAATATATATATAAAATGTACAGCTTTGGAAAAAATTGCACCGCTACACATTTTTCTTTCCTCTACAAAATAGTTAAAGGGGAAAGTTTTGAGTGAGGAACAAAAGAGTTCAAATGCAGTGGTCTCTTATTGTTTCCAGAGCTGTATACATTTATGCAATATATTATTCATATTATGTAGATGAATGACAATTGGTGATCCAAATTATGCCTGCATTGAAGAATTGTAATACATTTTAGGAAACCCTTTTTACATCAGCCATTGTCACAAAGTGCTTTTACAAAACACCATGCTAGAAGCCATATTGATTGCATTAACATGATTAATAATTTAAATATCATTACCAAAATAAGTAACAGTTTCTTCCCACAACTAAATATACCATGTATGCATGTATATTTAATCCCTTAATGGCAACAATATGGTGGCAAACAAAATCAATGTCTGGGCCATGTCAGTGAGCTTCCCCTTTAAATTCCCATTATATACCCAGTATCAGCTGTACCAAACTGATGATGATTAACTGAATGAGGAAGCGTAAACAGTTTCTGAAGATCCTCCACCTTATTTGGTTTTGTTTTACAGTATTTTGTAAAATTGTCAGAACGGAACTGCAAACCTCTGGGAAAATCTGCAATGCATAATCTCTCTGTGTTGTTCTTCGCTGGATTGATATTGATGGACTACCTTTTTTACCTTAAGGTATTTATTTGTTTTAATTGAAATGCGATGTGCTCTGTTTTGTATTGAGTCTGTATTGGGTTGTTTCTATTAAGTTATGGTTGCAGAAGATTGTAATTCATGTTCTTCATTGTCATTGTGTGGTACAGATTGTCGCTTGAACACTTTATGAATGAAACAGGTCAATGGATGTATACCAAGGTGGACTATTTTTGTCTTAGAGCGGTTGATGTAAACCCACATCCATGTCACGCCAATGTATTGAACTTGGTGCTGTTACAGTATGTGCTCTATCATTGTTTGCAGAAGATGAAACGTTTATTTCCACAGCAGACTCTTTCATAAGTATTTCGTATTAGTCTGACTTGCTTAAGAGATCAGACACCCTCTTAAAATAAAATCAAGTATTTCTTTGGTAGGCAAAATCTACATTTGCCCAAGACATTGCTCACTACAATTCAAGAAAAGCAAAATGTGTGGAGAGATGTACGACAAAAAAACAAGTATAGTGCAAGTGAAAGAGCAGTAACAAAATAAAAACTGGAAGACTCATATCCTTCCCCCTCCCTAGTCTGAGTCTCCGCCTATTCCTATTCCCTCCCTTCCTCGCGCCTTCCAACTGCTTGGACAAAAGGGTCAGAACGCAGAGGCCGTAACCACGTGCAGAGATGGTTAATGTACCAAAAGCTTAATTTCATGTGGGAAACTTGACAGCGCTGGCTGTTTTAATTGGGAGCACAGGGGTGACCGGATCCTGTGAAAATTGGATACTTTCAGTATGGATTGACTGCTACATTTGTATTAATATTATGTCAGGCAAGATTATGACACTCACATCACAAGCCTATACATTAAAAGTATCTTTCGACAGTTTATGCAATTATAAAAGTCTCAATACAAATGACTGATTTCAGCAATAATTAGAATACAATTTATTGGATTGAGCTGAATCTCAATTGTATGGATGTGTAATCTGGATACCAGACTTCTTGTGTGTTTGTGATTACTTGTGTTATGGACAGGTGGTGGAGCACTTCACAGGACAGACGCAAGTCTTGTTTTGTTTGTCGAAATTGATTTGCTGCCCAAAAAAGGTCAGGTATTAAAATATTTATGGGATCATAATCATTTGCGCACTATTTCAATCTAGTTTTCAAAGTTAAAACGTAGGCTGGAGGGTTTGTTTTATCCCTTCGCATAATTTTTATTTATACTTCGACTTCATGTAGGCCAGAGTCAATCCGCTCTGGGCCAGATCCAGCATGCGGGCCTTAGTTTGCCTATCTCTGCTGTAGACACATGGGCTACATTGAAGCAGATTACAAGGGATGCCATGTGTCTATATTTAAGATGAATTCCATTTCTGTCAGCATTTAAGTCACAGTTTTCATACCAACAATTATCAATAAAAGCAATATGAATAGTAAATTAATGTATCTGGTAGAGCATCATCAATACAAAGTTGTAATCATAATCAAATATGTTAAATGACTACTTCATTATGTAAGAACGGCATAGTACATACTTCACCAATTCTGAAAAAGTGGCACAATGGAACAGTTTAATCACAGAAACAACCGAAGTATTTTCCAGGCCTTCAGGTATTCCTATTATTCTAAAACTATTACATTTACATTGACATTGTAGGTATTAAGTCTTAGCTGTCATGTTGGAAGTGTATTCTGCCTTTTCTTTCAAGTTAGATTTGCTGGCTATGCGAGGTGATGGATCAGCATTTAGCTCAGCAATAATCATGATGAAGCTGTATTTCCAGACCAAATGTCAAAGACATAAAACAATTGGTGTACTTCCTTCAAATATAAAAGCATTAGTCAGGGATCCAAAGACCTTCTTGACAATAGGCAACCCATCTTTTTGCCGGGTCCTTGAGAGGTTTTCTGTTCTATGGGACAAGTGTGAAAATATTCTGGAGAGCCCGTCCTCTGTCTCTCTTTCTCCATCATTCTCTCTCCCACCAGCCATTGGTGGTTTTCTGCGTTCCCTCTTTATCTCTGGTAAATGTGACCTCTCCAGTATTCGGCATGACACCTCCATCTACACACCTTCCCTTTACCAAAACCAACTACAGAGCAGTATTGTTCCGCGAATACCCAGCGGGTTTGATGATAAAATTAACCAAAGTCCACTGTGTTTTATAGGTAAAACATGATTCTTCAGGATTGTTCTCAATTGATATGTGTGTTGATTCAGCCTGATGTCAGCTTTCTAAACATAATTCAGGCAAATAAGAAGGTTGCTAGCTAGCAACCCTACTAAGTTAACCAGGTACAGTTGTGTATCTTCATTTAAATACATGATTATTGTTGTTTTATGGTTTCTTAGCACTATGAGGACTACATTGACTACTGTACATTGTAAGATATCAGCTGGTTTTTCAAAGTATTGAGTGGGCTGCCATCATTATCCTGAGTGAGTGGAGAGCAGGGCAACAGCTTTGGAGAAGTCAAAGTCAGACAGCAGGGAAGGAAAGGTGCTGGTTATACAAAAGGCTGGGTGTGCTGTGCTGCCTCCCTCCGGAGGACCTGCTTACCTCACTGGTAGAAACACATTTGTCCTCACTCTGCTCAAGCCTTGTTTCTCTTGATGGTCATTCTAACTACTGAAAGACATCACATCAAATTCTAGTCAAGCTCTATCGTAGTTGTTTAATTTCCTTTTTAAGTGCTCAATTATTTTTGTAATGACAAGCACCATAGAAGTTGAATTAATTACTATTGTCATTAACTTTATTAAGATCCACAGTTGCAAAAGTTATTGCCGCTGTTCTAGGGATAGATGAATGGATGCTACAACTCTAGGCAGCCTCACCGTTGTAAGTGGCTGTAAAGCCCAAACTGGGAGGTTCAGTTGAAACCCGTTGGGTGGAATCTGTAAACTGTGCTGGTGGATGGGCTCTGTGGGACCTCAGCTGACATGACACATTTTCATATTGACATTCCAGGTGGCCTCCTGGAATACATGTCATTACATATGGTCTGTTTTGACGACCCCAGCCTCGATGCTGGAGCTGTCGAGTTTCCCTTTTATAATGACTCTGTCTCCCTCCCTGCTGGTAGCTTACATGATTTTGCTATGAATATATGTGTGGATACCCTGGTCAATTGACCTCTCCAGTGGAGTCGATGCCTCCATCGCGTCGCTTGGTGTGAGCCCAGGATGATTATGTAAGAGGCCGTTCTTCCTTAGGGTTAACAAAGACACATTATATAGCCCCCCCCCCCCAAAAAAAAGAAGAGGCCTCAAAAAAACGTGCTAGACTTTCTCCAATAAGGCCCTCAACTCTGAAATGTTCTCCTCGTTCTTTGTTCCTTCATGAAATATGGAATCGAGATGAATTATCCAGAGCACCTGCGCATCTGACATGCCATTACACATACAAAGAGCTGCTCCGTTCCCACCTGTTCCCACAATGACAAGGTCTTACCAGGCCCTCAACGCCTCATTTAGGTGCTGTCTGAATTATTCTCCGGGATCACGCCCAAATGTTTTATTCATACATTAAATCTTTCATGCGGTTTCATATTTGAACTCTCACTCAAGGCATTGTGAATCATCATATGGATTTGTTTCTCGCTTTGAACAGAGTTTAATATCTGTTATTGGGAATGACGTTTTAATAAGAAGGCATCATTACAGGTTAAGCATACTATATAAAAAGCTTAGGGATGCAATTGTTTAGGGATCTAAATTGTGAATATTTGCCATATGGGATTATTCATACAAATGTAATGTAGTATGCTTATCTGTTTCATGAATACTCTCACATTTTTCACCAGTGATGCATGAATGCCCATTTAATCTTGCCCAGTAAGGTGCTTTTTCACAGCTCTCTCTCTTTTCCTCCCTTTCTCTCTATATTCTCCCTGGCTCTATTAGCATAAATACAGATATTTTAAAATGTCAGTATCAAATTAAGCCACCTGACGCACTCGTTTACTGGGAACTCATTTACAGCCGGTCTAAGTTTATTAGACCGGAAGAAAGTAATTCAGTGTAGGATGCAGGTACTTCGATGCATGCAGTTTGGCCCCAGTTTATCCATTCCTCAGTGTCCATGGCTTGTTGAACGTAGACTACTGGGGTGTAGACTGCTGGAGTGTAGACTGCTGGAGTGTAGACTGCTGGAGTGTAGACTGCTGGAGTGTAGACTGCTGGAGTGTAGACTGCTGGAGTGTAGACTGCTGGAGTGTAGACTGCTGGAGTGTAGACTGCTGGAGTGTAGACTGCTGGAGTGTAGACTGCTGGAGTGTAGACTGCTGGAGTCTAGACTGCTGGAGTCTAGACTGCTGGAGTCTAGACTGCTGGAGTCTAGACTGCGTAGAGACGTAAAGACTGTGCAAAGGAGTAATATCCCAGACAGGTATACCTGGCTATTGATGTCTGCCAGCTGAGTTGCTTGGAGGGTCCTGCAAGGGGATGAAAAAAGCCGGACGCATTAACTCGGCAGGCCACTCGGAGGAATCGCTCTGCGTTTGATCTCATGCGGAGCTTCTCGTTGGAGAGAACTCAAACTCGTCTCAGTGGGCCTTTTTCCTCCGTAACGTTCGGCCCAGGCCACCTCCGCTCACCCCCCCTCTTGTACCCGTCCCAGTATAAATAGCAGGAGAGGGGGATCGGGGAATGGGGAATGAAGCCATGGAGGGGAACGATTTATGAACATCAATCCCACCCACCCCACCACCTAAGCCCCCACCACTTTTATGTCTGTCACCGCTGGGGAGTAAACAGTGCCGTTTGCACCGAGGAGGTGTGCAGACAAAGCCCTGTGTGCTCGGCCGGCGGTCTACTAGTTGGCTGGATCTCTTCTTTCCCTCGATTTCTCCTCCACCGTTTCCTACGTTTTAATAGAGATACCCTTTGTGCCGACTGCTTGAAAGGTCTTCCGGGTGTCCACTGGAGCAAGCGTAAGGTAATTGCGTTTAACAAAGTGTAGGCAATATCAGAGCTTGGACAAATGACTGCTGTGGTATTCTCTAGTAGCTTCTCTGCTAAAAGTCCTTCACCTTAATGATTGTTTCAATAACAATACCAGTATTTTGTTAATTCCAACGGGCCAAAGAAAGCTCTGAAATGAATTGAAACCCCAAAAAGTATGGGTTCATAGTTTTTTTATGTTTCATTTTTTTACTGTTTGTGTACTTGTCAGTTTTTGTAACGTCCTAGTCGATCCTGATCCCGGCTTTACACAAATCCTAGAGAGTATCCTATCTCCATCACCTTCTGGTTTGTGTCCAGCCGCTGCAGATGAAAAGGGCAACACATTGTAAGGTCATGAGAAAGGCACATCTTTTGGGATGCAACGACTGCTTGAATTCTGCAACGTGTAGGCATCACATATTCCCCGGTGTGGCTCCAGTGGTCCTGTACTGCCGCCATCTTCAGTTGTCTGCTTGTTCAGAGCCTTTTGACCTTTTATTTTGTCTTCATCATGTGAAAGGAATGCTCATTTAGGTTCGGACTGGGTGATTAACTGGGTCAATCGTGAACATTTTAACTCTGGCCTTGAAAAAGTATTCAGTAGCTATGACAGTTTGTTTGGGATTATTTTTCTTGCTGCATTATAAATGGGTTCAATGAGTTTGGAAGCATGAACGTTGTATTTGAGCAGGCTAAAACTTAGTTCATCCTGCTGCTTTCTTCACTGAAGACAATCGAGACAGTTCAGTGGCAGTAAAAAAATGCATACTGTATTGAAAGGTTTACCAAGAAACATTTATTTCTATGTTGATCATCCACTGAGGACTTCCTTGGTCTAGGGCAGGGGTCTCAAACCCTGGTCCTGGAGAACCCCTGTCCTGGTTGTTTTCACACCAACCACATGGATATGCAACCTAATCTAATAATTAGTCAGGTGTGCTAAATTAGGGTTGAGTGAAAACTACCAGGACAGTAGCTCTAGAGGACCAGGGTTGGAGACCCCTGGTCTAGGGTTTTTAGCTTTTGCTGTTTTTAGCTATAGTAAGTGCTGTAATTTCTGAATGCTTTATCCAATATAAATGAAAATACCCTCCAATTAAAGTTGAAATCAGTGCATAAAAGTGGCTTAATACAGAGACCCAAATACAGATTTCTCTTACGTTATTGTGTAGATTTTGTTGTAATCTATTTCTAAATGTTTCTGCTACTAGCAGCACCATTCATTTCACTAAGTAAAAATTGTGTGTGTAAATGTAGGTAGCAAATAAATGTGACACTGTACTGTATTGGCACTGCATTCAGCAACAATGATGACTTTTTGTTCCAGTTAAAGCTACACTGCAGAACTTCAAATGAAGTAAGGCCCGGGGCTCGTAGAATCTCTACGGTTCCAAATGTATCCAAGCTCATTAGTTGTGCTTTCATTCAAGTAAAAGCAAGAGGAACGATTTTTATTTTCACAAAATACATTTATTACCTCATGGTTTTATTGTGTGAGTCTTAAAATAATTATATAGTGAACATTTTAACATTCCCCAAAGAGGTTTCTTGTTAGTTCTTTTGCAACATAAACGGATATGTTTGAGTTCTGTTCTGAACGTATTCTACGAATACCTGAGATATGTTGTTCCAATTGGCAGAAACTAGTTATTAAGAAGCTTTGCAGGTTTCTCACACACTTTCACATCTTTATATCAAAAGTATATTTCACAAAGTTTTATATAATCCAAGAAATTGTGGAATTTCCATGTTTATATTTTTAGAGACAATATTTAAGCCCTAGTGCATGATCAAACAATACATTTGCTACAGTATGTTGTAATTCTGTGTGTATCAAAAACCTTAAAATCTGAGTTTGTGTTTGATCGAGTCAAGTGTCTGCATCTAGACACGCATGTCTTCCCCCATAAAACAAGGTATTTGGACCAATCAAAGCTATTTTCCATTCAGAGCAAACATGATTGATCACAAGACCAATTAGTGAGAGAAAAAAACGAAACACAGCCTTTGTACTTTTTGCCAGCTCATGTCATTGTGTTCCGTGCTACAGATATTCTCTGAATGCAAAGAGTCTTTGTTCTGTCTCCTACCGTTCCAGTATTTTGCATCTCCCCTCCCTAAACCTCTGGTCTGACCTTTGGATCATGCGAACAGGCTGACTCCATCTTGGGGGCTGCCATGCCTCCTTGTGTTGGTGACAATGACTGTTATCACCGGGAGAGAGGGGCCACTGTTTGTGGGGAGGTGTGTATCCGCAGTCTGTGTATGTCAGTGAAACTAGCATTGGGATATAAATGAGCGAGACTGACAATTGGGGTGAGGACAAAAGCTCCTATGCCTTCACTGCAGGACTGCCTAAATATCTGGCAGTGTGTTACAAATTAGCCTACATGTGAGTTTCCTATGGCATCGCATTTTAGTGTTCTAGGAATACTGTGTGAACAAGAGTGTGTGTGTTTGACGAGCATTCTGAAACGGGTCTTCAGGCCATACCTGGAAAGCACAGCTCGATATTCTCTCTCGCCACTTTCCATTTGTCTTCCATTTGCTTTATTGGGTTTCTTTTTTTGTATGCATTTGTTTTTACTTCTGTGCACGCTACAGATAGGTGGTTGAGATAATGTGATTATTCAAATAGCATCAGGAATGTATTATGTTTTTTCCTATGTATTTTCTCTTAATTTCCATTTGGTGGAGTAGTACTTTTTACAATGATCATAAGATTGCATTTACAAAACTGATTTGGTTTTAAACCCCCCCAAATAAATAATGATATATTTGATATAAAAAAACAGACCAGGGAGTTGTCTTTTCAATACCTGAGAGGTATTGGACATATGGGGGGGGGGCAATCTGCAGTGTGGGTTGTTTCGCTATACCCATATTTGACTTTGTTTCTACTTTCATGCTTCATCAGTAATTGAAGCTCTGCATTGAAACGCCAAATGACATGCCTACCTTCAAAAAAGAAATTCTGAGGCTTGTGTGCATCAAAGAGAAAGATGATGAAGCATGTTCATAAGAATGCTGTGGTTCTTTGCCCCCTTCACTGCTATAAGAGAATGCTTGAAACTGGCAGATTCTTTAAAGTGAGGAAAAAGATGGAATCAACAAACGTATGATGCACCAACATTTATATCCTGATTTAAGCTCAGAGAGAGAAATGTGTGCTTGCCGTCAATTCATCCTGCTCTATTTTACTGAAATGAGGCCGATATGTGACATCTGAGATAGGAATTAAAAAAACTAAGGAAAGTATGTATGGACAAAGGAAGAGAGAGATTAGTCAAGTAACTTGTGTAAACATTGACTGCCTGTCTATGAGTTTCTTCGAGGAGTCCGGTGGCTATGCTTATTGTCCAACATGGTTACATGCCAAACTTTCTCGCCAAGATTACTTTTCATTGTAACCTACTCTTAACCCATTTTTGCGCATTTGTTACATCATGCTTTGCATCGTAAACTGTGACTCTACTTATAAAGTCTGAGTGGAGATCCTTTTACTGTAACACTACTAGTGCCAACATAAACAAGTTGTATAAATTGTATATTTACTGTCTGTATGTCACAAAAAACACGGGGGGTTACAATCCATGACCAATGACTAGAGACATAACATTTACAAAGAGATATTAGAACTGTAGAAGAGGATGGTTAACATATATTGGAGAAACTATTCTGTAAATGTTTTTTAAAATCTAAAAATGGCTTGTGGATTTTGCCACTAGATGGTGATGTCTCTAATTGGCCAAGCTTGGGGACCATGATCACTAGCTATCACAAGTAAGAAATCAGATAGTGGGGGCTGAGCGTCAACCATAAAGTGGCGGTAGAAAACAACATGGCACTGAGTGAAACGCGCCACTGCGGCAAATGTATCGTAGTGTCAGAAGATGGCAGCTCACGTGGAACTGTGACAAATGAAAGATGGAACTGGAAACTGTATTTCCTTGCATGCGAACAATTTCACGATAAGCACAAGGTGACTTCAGCAGCTTGGCAAAAAGAGAAGAAACATGGCACCCTCATGCAAATACGCTTATAAAAGTGTTTAATTTATTCATTGAATCTGGCAAGTCCAAAATGCTGTGTGAAGGACCAGCCTTCAGAAAATACAACAAAACACCTTGATTTCCAATGTACAACTCCGGGTGGTGCCAGAAGAAAGGGTGGAAGGTTCTGTGAATGGAGATGGCGACAACAAAGTTGAGGAGATTACGGAAGAAGTCTCGGCCCTGTGTTGACAAATAGAGCATGAAAGGACTCCGTTTATGGGCACACCAGCGTGTTTTTATCGACACAGTCCAGGGTCACGGCGTGCGTTATTCCGACTACATAGGGTTTCACATCCACATCGGGAGGTAATGACAAAGTGTCTTGACCGCACACAGAATATACAGGAGAAGATTATCTCAATCATTATAACAGACAACAGGGTGAACACAGTCACGGCTGTCAAGATTTTGCCGAACAAGCAGCCGGCTCTGGATCTGACTTTCTACCCATTCGTCTTAAGTGTTTGCGGCGAGGACGTTCTGTATGTGGACAACTGTTTACAGACTTGTGAATTCAAACGGCCAGCTCGTAGGCTGGCTGTGCACATATATACTTATTTAATTGCTTGTTTTAACCCCATCAGTGAGGCATGTTCACCATGATAACTGTTGGAAAATGCATTACATGCCTAATATAAATGTCATATGTGCCATCACTTTTTTCTTATAATTTTCTTATAATTTTCTTTCGGCCGCACTGAATTAAATTTACTATTAAGATTAAAGACGCATTGGATCATTGTAAAGGGAGAGTTTCCTTCTATACTATTTATTGCCACCTAACTGCAGAGAAATGACATCCCCAAAAAACTGATTGTAAGCCAAAAATCATGACTTGATCCTAGCCTCTGGTAGGCTTTTAACATTTACAAGGCAACTAATGTAGCATTGAAATTTGAAAAAAACACATTTTAATCCAAAACCTGTATCACAAAACTATTAAACCTTGCTGTAAGATCTGGCAGCCAAGGTGTGTGCTGGATTTCCTACATATTGCAAACCAATAATGGGGGGGGCACTCTCATTTTATGTTTGTAACACAAATATACTGTATTAAGACAGTGTACGGTGTCTTTTTATGTACTTTCTTGATTTGTGTTTTTCTGTTCAATTAGATTCCAAACAATGACAAGTTAATCCCATCAAAAGCCACTTCTCTAAAGGGTCTCAATCTGCAGCTGGATGAATTCAGAACTACAGAGGAAGACAGACAAACGTTGCATTGCACCCCCACTCCAGCAGCTGTACTCTTCCAAGGCATTCTAAATGTACATGTAGGCTTGCACAGACACACGCATCCTCATATACACCAACAGTCACTTCACTTATACCTTAAATATTTCCTCATTTGATGGCACCAGTTTTCCAGTGGATAGATCAACACCTACTTTGCTGCATGCTGCTGGTTGGGAAAGTAAATAATTCCTGATATATCAAACACCTCAGAAAATTCCCAACTTTCCTGACAATCAATAGCAAGGCCTTAATGAAATGCTCTTCCAATATTCAGCTACCATACTCTTATGGAGAAGGGCATCCTGTTCTGTATATTTGGTACAGTGTAGTTCCTGTTCTTTCCATTTTCCTTGCCTGCTGCCTGCATTCCTTAATTCATTTTATTATGCCACAAAGGTGAAACTCCGTAAATGTCAACCTCCCCATGGCTCTGGCTTTTGTTGGGCAGTCATACATTTAAAGCTTGCAATTATGTCAAAGCACAGAAAATTAATGAAATGCTTTTCACATGGGACCTGCCCATAATTTACATAATGTTGTTTCACTCAGTGTGTTATTTTTTTTTTTACGGTTGTACACAATACTGCTCCAGTCAGATTTCAATGCACATCAGCCAAACCTGAAATTGTTACATTTCCTAAACTGTTCAAGGATGGTCATGAGCCATTTGCTCATTTTATGCTATGCTATTATGAGTATATTACTGGAGCCATTTTGCATCTGTGATCGACTACTGACCATGGCTCTAAAGAGCAGAATAGTGGCCTGTTAAGGGAATAAGATGTAATTTGGGTAACATAAATGAATAGGCCTGTGTATTTCTCGCTAAAATAGCCTCCTACTCCTCTGTAATTCTTTTGCCAGAGTTTATTGTTTTTATGTCTAGTGCAAATAGACTAATATTCGTGCTGCCCAGTAGATGTTTGGCAGTCAAAACGGAGTGTGTGTCAAATCTTCTGTGGCATGAAGACGAGTCAGAATGACAGCAGAGAACATGAACGTCTGCCGTTTGGAGATGAATTGCCTGGCTTTTCCATTATCACTGACCTTGGAGACATTTGGGGGGCTTGGGGCTGAGGCTGGCCGGGGTGGCCCAAGAATCGGAGATAAACATGTTTTAAGGTCCACCAACTACTGTAGTTGTGGGCTGATCGGCATTTGAGAAGCTGGAATGAAATGGTGATGAATTGAATTAAACACTATTGTCCAATAACAAAGGAATATATTTATTAGAACAAAAAAAGACTAAAGAATATAACAATACCGTGCATTCATTGGCAACCACAGTCATATTAAGAAGCTAAACATTTACTAAATTGCGATGCCTCATGATTGGGACATTAACGCTGAGCAATCAGTGATCAGCGTTTAACAGCTTTGGATGTCTTCTCTAATTTGCTCAACATGAGGACGTGTTAGTGGTGTGCGTGTGTGTGTGTGTCTGTGCGGGTGTCTGCATGTGGGATGTGCGTATGTGTGATTGGGTACCGCTGAGTATCACAAATGTAACAATCCACAAAAATATATAAAGCAGGACGGCTCTTCTTGAGCAACTTTGGATGTATTGGTTCACGCTGGGTTCATTTCATTTTCTCCACCTAAAGTATTCTCTTTTAAATTAATAATGTCTCGTGTTATAGCATTCTCAAGACAAACTGCTTCTTTAATCTTGCTGTTAGACACACACACACACACTATGCTTCATTGTAAAGGTTTAATCACGTACATATTTTTGTAATCCATAATGAATGTTCCTGAATTCCTCCCGCTATAGCTACACGTCACATTATGTGGCATTGTGTCAATGTGACGTTCCACCTGGCAGAAACCTACCAAAATATACTTTTCCCCCCTCATTATTTCAATTCGCAAGATGAAAAGAACAAAGTGTCAGCCATTCCGCATTAAATCTCAGTGCCGTTGGTCGCAACGCAGACAGGGTTTCCATTTTCCATGGATTTCCAGGTGTGCATCAACATGCGTTCCCTCCTTGATCGATGCTTGTGCCAGGCACCAATGGCTGTTCTTGCAGGACTGTGACGCCCTCTCAGATCGCAACGTTTGTCATCGACCTCCACATGATCTCAGTGTGAAAAATGAGAATAATTTTCTGGCTGCGTTACTTGCTCGCGTTCTCTGGATTCGGCTTTAAGTCCCAGATGTTGCTATTTGCTGTATTTTTACCCTCCGGCAATGGGCACTCAGTGGGGATACGGCAGTCTTGCTTTGAAAGGTTTTAGCCTGAAGATAAATTGGGTAACCTTCTTCTGTCATTAGCAATACCTTTTTCACCAGTGAACACATAGACAGTGGGGGCAGCGAGAGCGAGCATGAGAGCGACCAGAAAGGGCAGAGAAGCGGGAGGTTGCGCAGGAGTGGCTGGTAATTAGCCGTGAAGCTAAAGCCCGAACTCCACCCTGTCAGACCCATGTACAAACCTTCCTCTATCTCTTAGGACCGTGTCAGGGATTGAAGTCTTTGCCCTTCTTTAACTTTAATCGGCTATTTCGGCTAAGCAAACATACGGAATTGTTTTCAAATGGATATGCCACGGAGAAGGTCCAAATAGGAATGTGGTTTTTGAAGCTCCTCCAAAAAATTAAGGGAACACTTGTATTGCACATCGGAGCTTGCTGAAGGAAATATTTTAAAGATCAACATCTTTACTGTAATTCGTTGAGAACAAAATGACGTACCAGCAATCAATTGAAACTAAAATCACCAAGTGACTGAAGGCTGGATTCAGTCTCATACCATAAACAAAGTAAACAACAGGTTGTTCCAACTTGAATGAATTTCATCACTGCAATTCCTAATGTGACTTTATTGTGTGTATGGCCTCCACGTACCTGTAGGCACTCCCAACAACTTCTAGGCATGCTCCAGATGAGACGGTGGATGGTGATGCCCTGACCTGAATCAGGACATCAGTGAGCTATTGGACAGTCCGTGGCACTACTTGGCTGTGTTATGCGTTATGCTTAATGATGTTGCAGGCAGCATAACATTCACCACAGCGTCTCCAAACTCATTTACGTGTCTGTCACATGTGTCAACCTGCTCTCATCTATGAAGGCAATTCTGGTGTTCTCTGGCGAATGCCAATCGAGCTGCATAATGCTTGACTGTAAGCACAGGTCCCACTAGATTGATCAGACAGCTAGTCGCTGGAGGTCATTTTGTTAGGCATCGGAAGTGCTCCTTCTATTCCATCTATTCCAAAGGAGCAGATACCAGTCCTGCGGCTGGTTTAATGCCCTTCTACAGCCCTGTCCAGCTCTTCTTGTGTAATGGCCCCTCTCGTGGTATTTCCTCCATTTTCTTGAGACTGAATTAAGAGGCACAACTTTTTACATTGGCACGTATGAATGTGCCATTTTGGTGGAGCTGGACTACCTGTGCAACCTGAATAAGCAGCAGGTACCACCTCATGCTAACAGTAGTGACAAGGACACTAACAATTTGCAAAACTAGAGGAAGATAATCTGGAAGGATAAGGAGAGATCAGCAGTTTGTGCCCACCCCTTGCAAAATAATTTGCTTTTAGGGGTTGTCTTTCTGCTGCCTCTCCAGTGCCCCTGATGTCACTTTTTCGCCAAAACAGGTGACATTGATTCACAATTGCATGCTTCCTAACTGGACAGATTGATATCCCTGTCAAATTGAATTGGTTCTGTACTATGAATACTTTGTGTTTGGTTCCCATCTGAACTAGTGCTACAAATGTACAACCATATAAACATAATGTTTACAGAAATAATCCATCTACTTACTATGTGCAACTTTTGAAAGTACTTGTACAATTAGTGTGTTTACAATGAAATCTTTATTTAATCTGAATCAGTCTTTTATATTTTTTGTATGTGTATTCCACAATATCTAGAATGCATATGTAAACATACAAATTAAGAATTTAATAAAACATGTCTCTGCGGTGTCAGACCTACTGGTTCTCTTAGGATACTCCACTGAGATGGGGGTCTTTAAAATGTGGCACAGTGAGGTTAAAGGGTTAAGAATAACCCACGGTTGGGCCTTCAGGAGACCCAGGAGCTTTGGCGAAAGCCATTCCCGCTCCTCAGGCTGACTTCCTGGGGACTAGTCACGATGACAGGCCCTTCATTAGCATCTTTGTCCTGGAAAAGCCCACCACATAATTAATGTTTCCGTGATGGATTACTCCAGTGGATTGCGAACAGCGAACATGTCAGTGGGAAAAAGGAGCAAGAGGATGAATTGACTCCCCCTCTCTACTTCCTCTGTCCACCCCACCCCCCCCGCTCCCCTCTCGCAACCCCTCATCCTCATTGACTCTTGCTGATTAAAAAGTCACAATATTTACAACAGGAGTGACTGTAGTCTAGGGAGGTAAATCAACCTCCATGTTTTTCCAGTTTGCAAATTCTTCCGGCGCTTTCCATTCCAGATTCCAAGGCACAATGAATGCTGCTGGGGCTTCTGACAAATAATAATCTTTATTGTGATAGTCACACATGGGAATGTGTTCATTTTTAACCATCATTTTTAACCATTATTAATAAGTTGAAAAGCTTGGAGGAAAATAAGCACAGCTGGTGTATCCATTCATTCACCTGCATATCAAGTACGGGGATGCTTATATTTTTCCTGTTCCTTGCACACACTCACACGCATGTAATATAAAAATGTTTTCTTCGCATTTTCACCTAGAGACACTTTCGAAGGATGAGCAATGCGTGTTAAGGGCCTTGCTCACGGGCTGCTTGATAGAACACTAACTTTGTAATTACCATGTTTGTTACTTTTTAGTGTTATCTCTTCTCAAAGCCCTTTTGGAAAGTTGTAGCTATGGTAACCTACCTAATAAAGTTACGTTGTTTTTCAATTGCCTGTGTGTAATCTTGGCTGCTTTAATTGCCTCATTAGGGTAACTACGCATTTTGCAGCTTACAGAGTCAGTGTACTTCCTGACTCAATACCTTTGTTTAATATGTTTCCAAAAAAAAACACTACATTGTTTTCTAGCCCCTCCTTAAGGCAATTTTGTTATGGTGGATTCTTGTTCATTTCAATCCACTATATTTTAAGAGGCAATCAAGTGGACTCAAGTTGAGTGATATTAAGACTAATTGCAACCATAACAAATATTTAATACCTTATATTTACACTCTTGCAAGAAGGCGTTGTTTGGAGAGTTCGCTCTGCACAAAGCACTGTATTAAAACTCGATTTGTTTTTTACAGGTGCTGTCAAACCATAATAGAAGTGACAAATGACCTATGTTTGAAAACCTCTGCCAACCCTTCTTTGTTTTGGACATAGTTTTATAGTAACTTAGACCCAAAATAGGCATATATGCAAGGGCCTAGCCAGCAGTGGTATATGGAAAATAAATTGTCAGCTTCCTGTTTACATTTGTAATTATATTTGTTTCTTCTTGTAACGCGTTATTTATTTTTCCAGATAATTGAGAACCTATTACCATTTTCAGTCACGACATTCCCGCAAACAGCAAATCGCATTCAGCACATTTAAACTGTTCAAATTGCTCTTCTGGTCTTGATGAAGGAAATGTATTAAAGAACTTTACTGTACATTGTGTATTTTGTTGAACAAATTCGCGTAACAACGGTCAATGGAAACCAAAATTACCAACCAGTTGAGGGCTGGATTCAAACTCACACCGAAATTACAAGCCATTCCAACGTGCGTGAATTTCATCATGGCCAATCATAATGCGACTCAGTAGTGTGTATGGCACTCCTGACTATGCCTGTATGCAGGCATGCTCCTGATGAGGCAGGTGGTATCCTGGGGGATCTCCTCCCAGTCCTGGATTAGGGTCTTGGTGATCTCCTGGACAGTATATGGCGCTACTTGGTGGCGTTGGATGCACAACGTCCCATAGGTTCAGATCTGGGGAATTTCTGGGAATTGTCTACACACTCTGGCCAGATGAGGCCTGAATTTGTACTGCACCAGGAGAAACCCAGGGCCCACTACACCAGTGTAAGGATTTCTCCGCTGCTCTTAACAGCAATCAGGGTACCGGTTGCTAGCATGCGATGGTCTGTGCGAACCTCCAAGAATATGCCTCCCCAGACCATCGCTTACCCACTGTAAAAACAGTCATGCTGGATAATGTTGCAGGCAGTAGAACGGTTACCACGGAGTCTCCAGGCTATTTATCGTCTAATAGGCTTAGTGTGAACCTGCTCTCATCTGGGAAGATAACGATTGATTTTAGGAGTTTAGATCCATCCCTCCATTGGTAGGTGATTTTGGTTTCCACTGACCTTTTGTTACGTCATTTTGTTCTCAACAAATTACACAATGTACAGTAAATATTTTTATCTTTAGTATGTTTAGTTCGTAAAGATCATGTATGTGATTGCAGGTGCAGTGTATTTGATAGCAGGTGCATTGCAAGCATAGCTTGGTAAGCTATTTTTAAAGTGTGATGTATGATGAAAGACTCAAATGTAAGTTGTAACAGTCCACAATTCATTCACAATTCATGCTGGTGAGGGTCAGTAGAGATAACGAATGAATGAATGAAGAAAGTCTTCTGTTTCGGTGTTTTGTCCAGTGAGAGAGCTCTGCCAGACATCTATTGGAATAGCAGTCTAACGAGGATATGTACATGTTATGTATTGGGGATTGTTTGTGGCCTTAGTGTCTAATATTGGCAGAATATTCCTTCCACGGTGTACTTGGAAGTACTTGGTAATGTTTGGCTAATTGCGGAACAAGAAATACATTTTGGAATACATCTTTCTCTGACGGATTCCTGTCATATGCCTTGGACTTTGCTGGTATTCACATACGCTAACTATTTTGGGTAAATATGTTTGGTTGATAAGCAGTTTTAGATTAAATAGAATACATAGTTAGATGCGTTGGTGTTCATAAGGTCTTAGTTGGACAAAAACTCTCAATGAGATGATAAGGCAAGGGGCTTCAGATCATGAAGCCGAGCATTTATGGAACTGTGTTCTAGGTCTTTTTGCACCTAATTCACCTGAATTGAGTGAAAATGGACTATACAGGGGATGTTGCAGCAGTGCAAGAATTGAGAGTGGGTGTGGCAAATTAAAATTCATTGTTGGCCCTGAGAAATTAAGCACCCATAAATTCTCGCTTTGTCAGAGGTGACAGTCATCTCAGAATTGACTAAATAAAAATATATTTGAGTTAATTGCAGGCATTTCTGTGATTCATCATAAGTTATCAACCACTCAAGAATTTGCACAACAACACGTAGAATATTGGAATGATGAGTCTGTCCAATGTAACAGTCAAAATCATGCAAATTGATGAAGCCTATGGCTTTTTTTAAGTATGGACTGTTTAATGTGGGTGTATTTTAAATGCATCTCAAAAAAATACTTTAATTCTAAAATAAATTATTAAAATCAAAATTATTAAAACCATCCCTGCATTATTATTTAAACCATTCCTGACTCTCAATTATACATTAACTTCAACAAATCATGAACTACTTTTGAGTGTCGAACTGAGCTGGAAAAAAGAATGACATAGTACAAGCTGTATTCCAGCCTTTACGTCCTCTCACTAACTGTGGTTTTCCATCAGAAAAACAAAACTCCTGTCCAACAACGCCATGATGCAATCTCACAACATGTTTAAAGGCATTTCTTTATTTACAGATGGCTTCGGGATACACTGCAGTCACTTCCGGCTGTTAATTAATCCCATTATATCATTTTATTACCTTTTATTTAATTTGCTTAATATATTTTTTTTATGACTACATTTAAATTAAATAGTAATTTAGGATAAAACGTTTGAGGGACTTACGTTTCTCATTTGCTCACTGAATATACTTTTTTTTTTTTTATTTTTAAATAGATTTTTGTGAAAACTACTTACAATACATTTTGAGAGACCTTACTGTGGTGGAGGGACTCTTGTAGGAGAGAGGTTCATGAGTGTAGCATATATAAATGGCCTGGTTGGCCAAGGAAAATCTGTCCAGTGGATGAACAAAGAATGTCACCATGTAGAAAAAAAGAATAGCTGTCAAGCAGATAAGGAACAGTCTTCTGGCACTAGGCAAGGATGTTTCAGCCACTACAGTACCATCCACGGAAGACACTGAAATAACAGGATGGTCTGAAAAGGGACTGCAGAATCTGGGGAATGAGGTATTTTGGATAGAGTAGACAAAGATTAAGATTTACCAGAGGGATGTCAGGAAATATTTTGTGAAACTTTTTTTTATTATGGTGGGAAGAGTATTATGGTTTGGGCATGCATGCCTGCGGATAGAACTGACTCACATGTCTATTGATTGTGATTCTTGATTTTGGCAGCATAACTAATTAATAGAACGGTCTTCTCTGCAAATGTTTACAAATTAATTGAATTGTTACTTCATAATACAAAAAGATAATGACCCCATTGGACTGGCCACGTTAATCTCCCGACACAGGCCTTAAAAAACACATAGGGGTAGTTCTTAGGTATACATTTTTTGGGGCATTTCTAAATGGTGAAATAGAGCCGAGAATGAATATGTAGTAGTAATTTAAAACTGAAATGTTTGGAGAAAAGAGCTAAAGAAAAAGATAATCCCACCTTTTCAGGAAAATCCTAATGTAATCATCTGGTTGTTGGGGTAGAACTAAACTATGTGCTACACCAGTACCTTGATCTGTCCTACAACATTGGCACTCCCACCTCCTGATTTCCTGAATAGTACTGAAAAGACCTTCCAGAATTAAAATTTATATTTTTCCCACAGCTAATCCTGTCAAATTATATACTAATTCCTGTAAAGCAAAGTATCATGTTTTTTTGAAACTCTGAGACCTCCCCGTCTTTACTATGGTTGTGTATGGTGAAGTACAGTTTATTAGAGGGTCTCCACCATAACACGCAAGGTGTCCAAAAAGGAAAGTAAAGCAAAGTTAGTGGTACTGGAAACCCAAATTCACTTTCAAAATGAGGAGTTCTTGTCATTCAACTTCAGAGAAACACCAAAACATATGTAATTACATTCACTCTTCTCCAGGGAGGTTAAGGACAGATTCCATCACTTTCTTACCTGTATATTTAATATGACTCTAAAGCAGACCCCACTCATTTCAACATGAATACCTTTCTGGAAATGTGTGATCCCCCCTCTCTGAACCATGGTAATTACTTCTAAAATGTTGACATATTAATGGTGGAAATCCGAGAAACAATCATGTGTTAAAGAAGGGGCTCAGTGTTGTCACCATGGATACAATATCAACCCTCGTTTTTCAAAGAAGGAAAGAGGAGGTCTGGTTATTCTATCCCCTGAATGTGTAAGAATGATCATGAACACCAAAAAAACCATCTGGAGATTGATGGACACACAGTGTAAAAAGAATGTGCCACCTTTCAAACGTCCAGGTATCTCTTAAGGAATAGCTGGGAGCTCAGGAAATCTTCAGAATGGTAGAACACATTATCGAGACCCAGCATGGAATTGACAATCATAGCTTCTCTCTTCTCTTCTTGCGTGTTGAAAAATACTTTGACAACATCACATTTCTAAGGTAGTATCTGTCAAAAAGGCCAGAGCCTGAGAAATAAACTCACAAAGACCATTCATTTTTAAGGGCAATAAAATAAAATAAATACGACTGTGTCAATGCATTGAGTATCTTTAATTATTGACTTTTATTTGCATGCCTGGATTTTTAGGTAATCAATATGTTGTTGTTAAGGCTGAGAAGCAAGGGTTTTTGGGAAATTTGGGACAAGGTGTGTGTGTGTGTGAATGGGAGTAGTCTGAGGTAAAGAATTGTAGATATGTATAGCAAGTTAAGAATCTAATGCTAGCTGTCTCTATGCATTTCAGTGTGTAAGATTGAGTAACATTAACACAATTTACCACTATACAGTATACACTGATCAGCCATAACATAACATGACCACCTGCCTAGTATTATCTCCATTTGGCGCCAAAACAGCTGTGACCCATTGAGGCATGGACTCAACTAGACCTTTGAAGTTGCGCTGTGGTATCTGGCACTAAGATGTTAGCAGCCGATCATCCATGGATCAAACTTGTTTGTACAGCACATCCCACAGATGTACGATTGAATTGAAACCTGGGAAATTTGGAGGACAATTCAACACCTTGAACTCGCTGTGTTCCTCAAATCATTCCTGAACCATTTTTGCTTTGTGGCTGTGCACATTATCTAGCTGATCAGGGAATACCATTTCCATTACAGGGTGTAAATCGTCTGCTACAATGCTTAGGTAGGTGATAAGTAACATCTACATGAATAACAGGACCCAAGGTTTCCCCACAGAACTTTGCCCAAAGCATCACACTGCCTCCACCGGCTTGCCTTCTTCCCATAGTCCATCATGGTGTCATGTTCTCCAGGTAAGCGAGTCACACATAGCCAGCCATCCATGTGATGTAGAAGAAAACATGATTCATCAGACCAGTCCCCAACCTTCCATTGCTCCATAGTCCAGTTCTGATGCTCATGTGCCCTTTGTTGGCGCTTTCGACTGTGAACTGGCTGGTCATAATTAACAAACTGCGATGCACTGTGTGTTCTTACCCCTTTCCATCAGAACCAGCATTAGCTTTTTTATCAATTTGAGCCACAGTAACTCGTCTGTTGGATCGGACAACATGGGCTTCACTTCCCGTGTGCATTGAGTCTTAGCCGTCTATTACCCTATTGCCGGTTCAATACTTTTCCTTCCTTGGACCACTTTTGATAGGTACTGACCACTGCAGACTGGGAACACCTCACTAGTGCTACAGTTTTGGAGATTCTCTTACCCCGTCATCTAGCATCACAATTTGGCCATGGTCAATGTGGCCCAGATCCTTACGCTGGCCCATTATTCCTGCTTCTAACACATTTTTGACTACAAAACATTTTGTAAGGCCTAATATATCCCACCCAATTAGTGGTTGTAATGTTATGGCTGATCGATGTATATTATGTTTGAGTCTATGCTTTGTGAATGGATTCTTACAATTAAAATACATTGATAATTGTATGTATACTGTAAAAATAATATTTTCTTGCTTTTTTTTAAAGGACAGTGATTGTAAACATTATACCATGCATAAGTAAGATGTATATCATATTTGGAAAATGGTTATCATGCCCTAATTTGCCAGTTTTGCTATGGGTTTCCAATTTTGCTGGTTTAAAACAGGTCCCAGGTAAGAAGGCCGACTAACTGCTCCATTTTGATGTATAGGGGACATCAGCCGTCTATTCCATCTGGTGATCTATATTTACAGCTACCACCATGGTTGGGATGGAGATAAAATTGTTTTTAACTCATTTTGGTCAGACAACCAGGGGAAAAAAATCCAGTATAACAAGTTTGTTGAAATTCTGAGACGCAACAATTCCCTGGATAGTAGAATGCATTTGATTTGACACTTTTATTCAAGGGAAACATGCATTTTGCCAAACTCTGAATTTCAATAGGTTTGTTTTCCATCACCTATGTAACAATGCCCAGATGAAGACAAGAGAATATCCAATCACTAATAAGGAGACAATGCATTACCTGCAAACACAGCTACAGTATTACCAGATGTAATATGTTCTCGTTCGTGCTGTAAGTCTGACTGTACTCAATAACCTGAATTCATTCAGTTTGCACTATTCAGTACTCAGTTTGGTTCTTGGTCATTTGTGAGTTATTGTACATCTTGACTAAACACTGAGCGTTTGTCACAGAGTTTATCAAAAGCATTCTTTACTTGCTGTGTTTTACCAGTTTTTTTTCCATATTTCTTAGTCTACAAGTTTTTGCCCTTGTGTACCTTTGCCTGTATGCCTTTTTGGATTACAGGAGGTTGTCTTTTGCTTGTTCCTTTGACCGCTCTTTTTGCCGAACTGCAGATGTCTTGAAGAAGGGTATACACTGCAAATATTGACTCTTTGCATGTACTTAATGTAAGTGTCAATAATAGCCTTTGACACATGAAATGCTTGTAATTATACTTCTGTATACCATAGTAACATCTGACAAAAAGATCTAAAAACACTGCAGTAGCAAGCTTTGTGTAAACCAATACTTGTGTCATTCTCCAAACCTTTGGCCACAGCTGTGGTGTTGTAACCTTGTGGTTTGAGCAGCAATGCAATTCTGCATCAGGAAAAAAAGCGATCACAACAACTCGTCCTTAGAATACACTGTGTAAGCCGTTGTCACGGCGCCTCCTGTTGCCGGGCCTTCTCCTGATCGCGTTGCACCCCGGCGTTCGACGTCACCGGCCTTTTAGGTGCCATCGTACTCGTATGTCCTGTTTTCCCATGTCCTGTGGACACACCCTTCCTGATTACCCGCCAGCTGCATCCAATGTAGTTGGCTACTTAATCCCCTGTGTGTCTTGTCTCTGTGTCTCTGACAGCCGTAGTAGATGAGAATTGCATGCTACACTCAGTCTTTCCTCAGCTAGTTTGGTGTCTCACACGATCTCACCAAAAGCCTGGGGACGAATACGATGCTCTGGGGAGGATGACTTCTCACCACCTTGCCCTAATTTGCATTTGCACGCATCTTCCTGTATGTGAGAAAGAGAATGAAAGAGAGTGAAAGAGCGAGATTAACAGATAAAATTGACAGTTCATGACTAATGTTCAGCTGTCGGCATTTGCAAATGTGACGGGAAGAAGCTCCATCCGGAAGTTACACAGCTGCTAATTGGACACACACTCAACACAAGGAAACAAGGGTTTCATTTAAAACAAATTAGGAAACATCTTAAATTAACCTGAACTGTTTCCCCACAACCAATATGTTCTCTCTTTTCGCTACGTCTCACGGCAAGATTTTTACCTGATAATTTAGCAACACTCAACGTCTCATTTTGCATTTGCTGTGAAAGAGAAATATTAAGGTTTCTCTTTTTCTGTGGAACATCACTAGTTTAGTCAATTAACACAGAGTAGTTATGAAAATGCAAAATGTTCACCTTTTTTACAAAATGTGTTGCTCGTGTGTTTCTGTGTGCGTTGTTCCAGCAGGCGTACTGGCCCGACTCAACGCATAACAAGGAAAAGAGTGTAATTTCCTGTATATGCTTCACCCTTTCATGAGGGCATGTGTCATACATGAAAAGCACATCAAACACAAGGCCCACCGCTACAAATCTTCTTCAAGTGCTTTTCACATGGATGGGGTCCATACAATCAACTTGATTCAATCAAAGGGATTGTCAGATGACAGGGGGTGGAAAGGTACGTTTAATGAGGATAGACACATTGGATCCTCCTCCTCCTCCCGTCCTCCACTCCTGCTCTTCTCCACCTTTCCTCCAACTCTCCCCTCTGTCGGATATCAAATGATGAAAGAGGTTATGAACTGGCGCCCAACCCCCCCCCCCCCCCGTCGGTAGCATCACGGAACATGGCTACCGTGCGAGCACATGCACACGCGGAAGCTTTGTTGATGGCTTCCGTCTTCTGGCTCAGGCTCGTTGAGGACGTGTTCAGTCATTTTCCTTTCAACCGACCTCTTTTATGGTTTATTTGAGTACAGCGCTATCCCTCTGACATTTGTGGGCAGCTGAACCCGAAAACCTTTCTGTGTCACACTCACAGTCTCGCCATGGTTAACCAAAAATATGATTCACATTAGAACGGCCCCCTCTTCCTCCACCAACCTGGTGGTGTGAATATGGAATGCCCGGACGGATTCCTATCCTTAACCTAACCCTATCACCCAGTATATAACTTTACATTTTGCAACCCTGTGGTGGACTGTTTTATTGCTCCTGACGAAATCGAATACGTTCGGTCAACGAGGGAGCATTTAATTGGGCGCGCTTGGTACGTATATCAGAGTCTTAGGCTGCCTGGAAGGTGGCGGGGGTTTGGCAGGTACACCAGGGTTGTTCACACCACATGGTTGCTGGGAGGAAATGGAACTGTCGAAAGGCATGAACTACTGTGACAGCCCCATCGTACCTCCATGTCATTAGCATCCCAGAACAGAATGTTGTCCCCCCCCACCCGTCTAAATCCACCAAGCTTCTCCTGTCTATCACTGCCCTTTTGGACGTGTGTTCAGGGGTAGTCTGTACAGGTGACGACGGGCTGTGTGGTTGGGAATATCTTGAGGGCCAAAGATGGCCCCGCGTCGCAGTCTGAGCAAGGGTTTGCGTGTGTGCCAGGCGCCGTGTCGGAGGGTACTGCCGCAAGACTACTACCGCCGCCGCGCTCTTACCCGCCTCAGGGTTCTCTGAGGTAACGCTCTGAGAGTGAGGCCTGAATCACTGACTTCAACTGTGTTCTTCTTATTGATTTGGCTCTGGTTGTAGCCTCATATCAGGTCCTGCAAAGTTCTCCGCCGCATTAAGCCCCATCTCTAATTGGACTTCCCAGAGGCTAACTGGCTCTATCGCTTTGACATGTCAAAATGCATCAGTCAGTTAAATGGGGCTGTGAGATGGAGAACAATTATTACTGGACGGCTAGCCTGTGACCTTGCAGGCAAGGCTCAGCAAATCTTCCTTTTCCTTTCCCCTTGCCCAGAACCGCCACACTAACGCTGAGTGAATAGCCATGTGGAGTGGAGCTACAATGTAAAAACCAGAGGAGGCAGATATCCTAGAGGTTAAACCCTAAGCCAACCAGGTGAAAAGAAAAAAAAAACTGCCGCTCTGTCCTTGAAAAAAATGCTGTTAACATTAACTGCACTCAGGTTGTTGCTGTAAATGAAAAGTTAACACGCCTAGTAAAATAAAGCCAGCAAAGTGTGTTCCTTTTCATACACTGCTCCAAATAAATATGTGAACATCACAGTATGACACAATTCAATTAAACTTCTGGAACATCAATCTGTCCAGTTAGGCAGCAAAAGCCTCACCTGTTTTGGTGCAAATGAAAGTGACAACAGGGCAAAAGCAAGACAATCCCCAAAATGGCCATGTTTCCTGTATTTTTCTGTTTGAAACCTGCCCACGATTGGTTGCATTTTTTGGTTTCCATAGATCGTTGTTACCTCACTTGTTCTCACTGAATTAGACAATGTAGAGTAAAGATTTTGATGCTTAATGTATTTCCTTCGTTGAGACCCAATGTGTGATTTAAGCGGTAACTTAATTGTTTTGGCTGTGTACTTTATTACTGTTAAAAGACATGCTGTCTTGACCTTGGAAATTAATGTGTTTTAATTAACAGCCAAAGTGGATTTGAGCCAAGGTAAGATGGACATTAGATATATACAAAATGGAAATGTTTTTAATTGGTTCCAATTATGTGCAGAAATATACTAGCTTATATCTTTGTCTAATAATAGTTTAATAATTAACCTTCACCAAACACCGCGGGCAATCCAATGATTCAACCCCAATTGACATGATTAACACTGATTTGCAAGGCGAACACAGCAATCAAACCCTTACCCTTACTCGAGGATTCCTTCTACATCTGATTATTGAGTGGGTCTTTTTTTAAGCCTTTTCGGATATACATTTGTATCTATCAAAAGCCAGGGGGCTAGTCTATACAAATATTTAATTTGCTGTTCCTCTGAGAGCACAATGCTTCCCTCTGGTTCTTCTGAAATGCAAAAAAAAAAAAGTATAGGTTCATGTGGATATTTTAAAAACCCTCACTGCTCCTCTGAATCAGAACTGTCTTCGTCTGTAGTTTTTCCAGGCATTTGCATGTACGGTAGAAAGCAACTCAGATCTCACCCTCTTCAGATGAATCAATAGGCACAATGCAAATAGACAGTGGTATTTGAGCATCACTTAGCCATGTCAATTTGGCGAGGAGAGAGGGCCTATTTGAAGCGTTTTTTAACAGCACTCTTCGCCTCCAACCATTTATTTATGTTTCCCCATGAATACAGGGCTCTTCTTTTTATTTTTTCCGTCTGTTACTAAATGTCTCTCTTTCTCCTTCTGTCTGAAGTGAACATCTCTCCGTCTCTCCTCCTCCCTCCCCACTTACCAGAAACTAGCATTGCTGGCCCGTTTTGGACGGTCGTCCTGATCGTTCTTCTTCAGACGGACAGGTTGCCGTTGGCCCTGACTGACCTGGAGAGCTTGTTGACCTGTCGGTTTCTGCAGTTTGACCTCAGCGGCTTGTACTTGTACCACGATCCATGGAATGCCTGCCGACTGCAGGGCTTCGCGTGCCAGCCCACACACCTCTGATCACATCAGCCTGTGGCTGTGCTGGGCCTACAGCTGGTTTTGTATGTGTGTGATAGTATGTGTGTTCTGGGGGGGGGGGGGCGGGTTGTCATTCGCCTGCCAGGTGGGAACCTTTTTGATGTGAGCCACCGGAGAGGTTTCGGTAACTGCCGGGGCCAAAGATCGCCCACACGCCACGCTCTTGCCTGAATGACAAACAAGGACCGGATCTGGTGCCTGGCGTCTTGTCTGTCATTGTCAGAAACACATACGGTCCCTTTACAATATCGGTGTCTGTATGGCTGTGGTTCTTTGTGGCCTAAAGCACCCGTTCTGTGAGAACGCTACTCTGTTGTTGTATTCGTGAAACAGTCTGTTTCTATCTACAGTAACCTAGCTGGTTAAATAAATGTGAAATATCCACAAGGCAAAGGTCAATAAGTCAGTGAATCACATTTACTTCACTTTTAGCTAAGTGTTTATTCAGATGCCCAGCCTAATGAGTGAAGCACGATGAAGCACTGTGGCCAGGAAAAACGGAAATGTCACAGTCTTAGGACAAGATCTAGAGAGGAGCCAGGGTCTTAATGAAAATTAGTCCTCTAATGACGCACCGCTACCCCTTAGGCCAATTAGTGATTTGTATTCAAATGTATGTTGAATGGATTAATTTAACTGGAAATCCAAAGTTTAAAGCAATTAATTGACCATCAGGCCCATCGGTAAAATGTTTGTTTATGCCAAACACGTGATTTGTCCCAGTTGAGACATTAGAGACAATTGCCCTATTGTTCACCAGAACGCCAGTCCCCCACTAGACTGGTTTTATCTAAAACTGCTGATCTTGTTGTCCTAATAGGCGGCAGCCTGTTTATAAGTTGTTCTTAGGTAGCTGTACCATAGACTGTCCCTGCTGCTGTTCCTCTGTGCCCATGCAACATCTGCATCAACAGACAGAGGAGTGTTTCTAGCTCCTAGAAGTGCTGGGTTAAGCTGGCACTAACGGCTAATAGAGCTTTACACAAAGCAACTTTTCAACCCTCAGACATTTAACCAGCTAGCCGGCTGAATACAGTATATTCACAGACCTTGTTGCTCTATTGCAGGTGTTTCTTAATGAGAATGGTTTATTCACAACCCCCATCCTGAATGCAGCATTCCCAAAGCAATCCCTGTTTCTCTCTCCTCTGAAAGGATTGCATTCGGCCTCCCCTCGCCTCAGCACTTTGCATCATAAGTAAAATAGGCAACTGCATTATTATTTGATTTGTGATTCAGTCGCAACAGTTAAGGAAAACACTCTTGCTGGCCACGGGAAAGAGTTTTTTATTTGAGTCACAACGCTTGAAAGGACCATTGGGGATGTCTGTGAATGTCTAACAGGAAGTATAATTAAGAAAAGCAATATTAAGAGGAGCCTATAGTTATGATAATGAGTGAATGCATTGAATGATACAAGTACGCCGGGAAAGTAATGATGTCACAAGACCTGAACAGTTTAACAGGGGAGCACTGGTGGAACACATTAAAATAATCAATGTTGCCAGGCCTTTTTCAATGCTCTATTTGTAAAGCTGGCTGTCCAGCCAAACTAACCAACCGGGTAGGAAGGGCTTTTGTCTGGGAGGTGATCAATAACACAATGGCCACTCTAACAAAGCATCAGAGTTTCTCTGCATATATGGTATGCCAGAAGGATCTGCCAGATAGACAGTCTCTACAGCATTACATTAGTCAGGCCTTTATGGTAGAGTTGCCAGAATGGAGCCACTCATGCCGCCTGAGGAAACATTTTATATGGTCTGATGGCGCCGAAATTTAACTACACTGCTCAAACTAATTAAGGGCGCAGGTAATCATCACATTATAAGTAAAATACATTTTAGAGATATTAATCTGTAAGGAAGCATAAGCAATTGTAAATCAATTTCACCTGTTTTGGTGCAAATGAAAATGACAACAGGTACACTGTAGAGGCAAGACAACCGCCAAAAGTTAAATGGTTTTGCAGGGGGTGGCCGGAGACATTTGTTGTCTGCTTATCCTTTCTAACTGATTCTACTCTAGTATAGCATTTTGCTAGTGTAATTATCATTATTGGTAGCATAAGGCAGTACCTGCATATAGGTTGCACAAGCAGACCAGCTCCTCCAGGATGACACATCCATACGTACCTTCGCAAGAAGGTTTGCTGTGTCTCCCACCATGCAGCTTGATTGACATTTTCCATGAAACACCAGAATTGGCAGGATCTGCAACTGGCATTCCGTTCTCTTCAACGATGAGAGCAGGTTCCCACTGAGCGCATGTGACAGACATGAACGACTCATGAGACGCAGTGTTGAGTGTTATGCTGCATGCGACATCGTCCAGCATGAGTTTGCGGTCAGAGTTGATCTAGGGAGGCATATCTTTGGAGGGGCGCACAGACCTCTATGTTCTAGCCAAAGGTACCCTGGCTGCTGCTAGGTACCGGAATTAAATCCTTATGGTGGTGCAGTGGGCCCTGGGTTCCTCCTGATGCATAAGAATGTTTTGCCTCGTGTGGCCTGTGCACGTGACCAGTTCCTAGATGGCAAAGGCATTGATGCCATAGACTGGCCCTCAAGATCCCCAGACCTGCATCCAATTGAGAACCTCTGGGACAAACGTTTTTACAGGCAGACTGGGGCCATACACACTACTAATTCACATTATGAGTAGGAACTTGGAACAGCCTGCGATTTCAATTGTTTCCTTTGTTTTTCGGTGTGAGTTTGAATCCAGCTTTCCATTGCTTGGTGATATTGGTTTACATTGACCATTGGTACGTCATTTTGTTCTCAACAAATTACTCAATGGCCTGAATGCTAAGTGCTACACCAGGCAAAAACTAGGTAGCCGTTATTACCTTGCTAATTCCATTCCCCTGGTGAAGTATAGTGGGGGGAGCATCATGCAATTGGTATGCTTCTCTTCGCAGAGACTAGGAGACTGGTCACCATAGTGGGAAGGATACGAGTGTAGAGGTCCTTGAACAACACTTAAGCAAGAGTGCTCAGGATCTCAGATTTGGGCGAAGATTATTCCTTCAGTGCCAAAGTGACTATAGCACACAGCCAAGACAAGTTAGAGTGGCTTGGGAATATCTTTAAGTGGCTTAGCTAAAACCAAGGACCCAATTGAAAATAAGTGGGGAGACCTGAAGATTGCAGATCACCAAGAATCATGCAGGATCTTCAAGGAAGAATGTGTGAAACTGCCCTAATCCTGGTGTGCTGACCTGGTGTAAACATACCCAAGATGACTAAAAGCTTCTACAAAGTACTGAATGAAGGGTCTGAATACTATGTCCATGAGATTTCAGATTGGCATTATCAATACGTTGACACACATTTCCATAGCATCTTTTTGCTTTGTCATGTTGGGGTATTGTTATGTATTAAGTATATAACGTAACAACATATGGAAAACTTGAAAGGGGTACAAATAATTTCCAACAGCGCTGTGTGACTTGTGTAAGACTGTGCAAGTAGATGAAAAAGCCTTTTAAGTATTTGAAGATAAAAGGACAGGAGAGATTCCAGCAAGTAATATGAATCAATGAGTTGATGGCAAGAGTAGGCATGATAATTGAATCAAATGGGCAAGTAGATATACTTCACATTGTAAAACTAATGAGTACATTATATACGGCACAGACTCAAATTACAAGGCATTACTCAACACTGCATCAGCAATCTAGATGTTAAGGTTATAGATCTGTGTTATAAGACGCGTGTGAACAGAAAGGCATACAAATGACCAGGGTCTGTATAACCTAGAATAGGAGAGAAGGCCATAAAACCTGTTCACTAATTCCATGTATAAACTCCCCTCTGACCTGTTTTACTCAACACATATTAACTAACACCAGACCAAACCAGAAGTCATAAAACTGACTGATGACCAATCACATGGAACCAGACAAAATTCTCAGTGCTAGCCAGTGCCTGACTGGTCTATAATGTATTTCGTTTATCAAACTATTTGAGCAGTGTATATGGACTTATCGTAAAATTTCAAGTAACAAACATGGCTACAGCAGTTTCTTCTCCGCCGCAATCCATTACTCAGTTGACGTGATACTGTAACCAAGATTAAATGTAAATTATAAATAACATGTCCCATTTTAAAACATGTAGAATGTTCTGTACTCTGCTCAATGGCCAACTCCAAAGTTACTTCTAGAAAGTATTGTCTGTTACCTCAGGAGAACCCAGACGAATGTAATCAAATGAAATTCCCCTGACAGGTGCTGACATTAATGGGGTAGTCTAGCGCAACCATATCTTATGTATATGTGCATACAATTCAGCACCTGTATGAGCATTTAAATGAATGAACAAAGACTATGAAAATGTATCTGACTCTACAAGACAAAAGGACAGGAGAGGTGCAAGCTAGTGTTATGGATCAGCGAGTTAATAAAAATGGATATGTAAATGTATTGTTTAGACATTTATAGACATAGTCAAATTTCAACACTTTAATCAATATTGCATCAACAGTCTAGACATTTTAAGGTGACAGATCTTCGTTACAAGACAAAGCAGGCCAATGACACAAGGTTAGCCAAACAGAGAAATAAGCAGTAATCTTTTCACCTAAAAGGAAACCGGAAAAAGGAACAAAGGAATGAAATGGCATTTTCTATAATTATCTATTAATATCATGTTGACCAATCACATACCAAACCAGAAGAGGCCTGGAACCACACATCCTGTTCCTGGCAAAAACTCTGGTTTAGAAAAAAAGAAGATTAAACGCATAAAGAATCAATGTTTGTTGTTACAGAATAAAACATGTGTAACACATGACATGATGTGGTTGATGTTACATAATGCATTAAAAAGCTTGGGCTCTCTCTGCACAGCCCTTCGCTCGGGCACCTGAGCAAAACCGACCAGTATGCTGTTTTAGTGAGTAGGCTATCCTGTTCCTCCCTTTAGTTTCTTAGTGGCACCTGAAAATGTATCCGTATTCTATATAACATTATTAGGTTGATCTAGGCTGTTGCTTAGTGATGACTGGACTCTAATTCCTATTTGTGACGCTTGTTGACCAGTCTAAATGGTTAGTGTGTCTAAGAAATAAATGCTTTCTTCTGTAGAATATGGTCTACCTAATGACCTTGTTCCGGTAGGCTAATTCAATTTGGTTCTTGTGCAGTAATGCTTGTGGATGACCATTCAGACATCACGTTGTTTGTGTTACCTGGCTGCCAAAGAAGGCCCTTTAAAGGTTGCCAGAGGTGTTAAGGAAATGTTGTGAAGTTGGACATTGCCAAGTCACATCCATATGAATTGTATACTTTTTCTTTTCCTTAATGGCAACACAACTTGGCACCTGAATGAATTTTGAGAATGCAGCAATTACACATACAGTTGAAAAACCATTATTGGTTTAGTGAAACTTGGACACAAAATCAATGTAGGTTATTATAGCAAAAGCTCCCATTTATTTATTTCTTTAGAGTATCTGGGATACAGCATCCTATCTAAAATCTCTTTGTTGCTGTATCAATTTTGATTGCTTTGTTCCAGTGGTCGCTGTCATCAGTTGCTGTGTACCTCTGAAATACAAGCCAAAGCCCATAGGAAGTATCAGAAAGCCCATAGGAAGTATCAGAAAGCCCATAGGAAGTATCAGAAAGCCCATAGGAAGTATCAGAAGCCCATAGGAAGTATCAGAAGCATTGTATTTTTAGCTGTATATCTGTTGCTTAATGGCAAAAGACTAACACAAAAGTATTCTGGACACTGAGTTGGATATTTAATTTCATAGCTCTTTCCCCCGGGGTTTAGGAAACCTCAGATCGACATTATTCTTTTCTACGCAATATTATTCCTCGTTTTGTTCCCTGACCTCAGTAGGTGTGTGCATGCTACCTCTCACTGGCAAAGACGCCCTATTTAAGTATTTCTTAACTCTGATAGTTCACTTTGAACCGAGTTAAACAAGAAATCTGTTGGGTCAGTGGTGCTCCACCCTGGTCCTCAGGCCCCCCTGCCCTGCTTGTTTTAGATGTTACCCTCTTCCAACACAGCTGATCCAAATGAATGGGTCGTTATCAAGCTCAGCAGAAGGCTGATAACGCCCCATTCATTGGAATCAGGTGTGTTGAAAGAGGGTAACATCTAAAACATGTTAGGTCAATAATGTTCCAATAAAACACTGACCAGGTTTTTTTTCTTTTTTTTCACTTGAGTTCATCCTGAACTGATTCCACTGGCTGATTGGTTATGTTATTTCACCTCATTCATTCACTGTGCAAATAAAATGCTATTTAGCTCTTGACTGGTCCCTCTGAGAAGCACAGGGCTCCACAGAAAACAGATCTATAAAGACAAATAGACAGGGCAGGGTCAGCAAGCGCGCAATAATAGAAATGGATGTGTGATAAGGCTCTCGTCCCATCGTAAATGAGTTGTTTTGCTTTTCTGTCAGGTTCTGGTTTCTCAGAGGATGATTGTCTGTGGTGTAGCCATATCGAGTTTTCTAAACCACCTGACATGACAAGGAACAACTCACCTGCTAGAACTAGTTACCCAGAAATGAAAAACAGTTCTGTCCCAGTATGATGTACTGGAGAAAAAACCCTTACTAACGAAGCAAACCCGTTTATGGAATTTTTAATTATCCCGTTGAATCAGGTAAACCTCAACCCTTAGTCCCTCCAAAATGAATTTATTTGATTGTCTCATCCTAGCCATTTCACTCTTAGTGATGTTGATTTTGTAAGCCGTGTTTCTTGAACAGTTGCCCAGCAGCAGTAAACATGTAGGTGTAGCTAAATAGAACGTTTTAAGTGGTTGTTTTCAACCGCTAATTACATCGTTCCAAAACCATGTCTTTTGTTACGCCTGAGATTGATCCTTTCTCACTTCATTATACAATCATAATACACAGGCACACATTTGTAATTTCACAATAAATGATGGATAAACATAACCTGTATGTGTTAACAGCAAAGAGGCCTCTCACTGAAAAGCCATCAGCGGCCGAACCCTGACTTTGCGATTCGCGGCAATAAACCGATCCGGTTTGGCAGAAAATCCAATCAAACGCAATTACCTAGCCCTTCTGGTGTTAGGAGAGAAAATACACAGGCACGCAGCACTGGGCCCAATGATTTACTCTCCAAGTTGTGCCTCATCAGGTACTGTGTAGCCGACTAGCTGCTCCTTTGGCTTTTTATTAACTTTTTCAGCTGTGGGCTGCACAACTTGTAATGTTTTCTAGAATGTGAAGCCACAATTGTTCTACAATGGAAGGCTGTTCACTATGGAATTCAAATGTCCCCTGTCTTAACAACACTTAACAATAGAACCTATAAAGCTCTGTGCTTACGCAACATTTGTATTAGGAATATGTGATGTACTTATTCTTTTGTGATGTCAAGGCCCGCATCATAAATTATGGGGGGAACGCAGCCAGCCATCTCGGTCTTGCCTGGAAATTGTCCAGCTATTTGACGTCAGTTGTTAAAATGTTTTCCATGACGATAAGCATCTGGGGCCAAGACACTCCTCGAGGCCTTTGAATCTGAGTTGATGGAGCTATAATCCATGGCGATGAGGTCTCGATAGTAAAAGAGAAGCGACAGAGACCATCCCTTAAAGCAGACGAAAGCCATTGTGCGTGGCTTGGAAACTTGATGAAGCATGACACATTGTCACTTACTAGCTATACTCGGCTGAATAGCCTCCTCTGCAGAAAGGAGTCGAGTTACGCAACACATTACCTGTGATATCCTCAAGTATTCCCAGCAGCTCCTCTGTGAAAGGAGAACTGAGGGACATGTTTTGTCCTCCGCTCCACTGGTATTTTGCCTAATTAGGACCAGTGAGGTGTGGGTACAGAGGAGCTGTGATCTAAAGTCCTCAGATAACGATTCAGGAGATGAAAGCATATAAGGACAGGATGACAGCTATGTGCACATGCTCAGGGACAACTCGCTGTGTGGAGACCTCAAGTCTCGGTGACGAGAAACAGAGAGGAGACGATGCAATGGAGACGTGAGCGAAAGACGGAACGCGGAAACCGAGACCGTTCGAAGCTTGAGAGACAGGCCGTCGGGGAAGGAAACCCGTATTCCTCTGTTCCTGTCCTGTTTTCTAGACTGTGCCTTTTGTCTCGTGGCGGTAAACCACAGAAGAGTGACGCGCTGATGAGTTGGTGTTTGTGCATGCTGATTGTGTTTGTGTGTGCTCGTGCTGTGCGGGAGTGTGTATGTGTGTGTGTGTGTGTGTGTGTGCGACGGGGATCTGTGCGATGGCGGTGGGAGGAGAGCGAGAGGGGAACTGTCGGCGCGATCACACGGGATGTCATACAAGTCACACCGACGGTTATGGCAGGAAGTGTGTGGAGGCGGAACCTGTGTTACAGATTAGTCTCATTAACAGGCCTGCATGTCTCAGCCGCTCGGCGTTCAATCTCAATCCCACGAATGCATTGGAAATGCCTCCTGCTGTCCCCCGTGCACTTACTAAAACACCTAGTGACTAGAACAAAGCGAGAACTCATTGATCTAGACATTTCTCATCAGCATAACCAGCCCCTTTCCCCACCCCCAAACACTCTGATGGCAAACTAATTGAGCTGTTTATGTTTATCTACTTTCGCTGTTCTTGTATATTTGCCTATCTCCCACTCATTCTGACTTTGCTGTTGATTTCTGCGTTGAGAGGAAGTTAAATACAGCCTTGTTCATTATTTGTTGTGCTCTGTGGTGTGTGTGTGTGTGTGTGTCTGCGCCAGTGCCTGCCCAGGCTTCCTCCCGTGTGTGCGTGTGCGTGTCTGGGTCCAGGCCCTCGTCCCGCCCCACCCGCTGTCTCGAGCCTGGCCCCACCCCCCGCGTGGGCCCCCGACCTGCAGCCTCAGCGGTGACGAACATTGATTGGCTGAATTAATTGTCGTTATCAGATGTTCCTGAAGGCCACTGCCACCCTGTCTGTTTTCTCCATGGACGGGAAGCAATAGGGGATGATGCCCTTGTAGATCACAAGGCGAGTGCAATCTGCGCTCGACACTCTCCCCTCAAAGGGTGGATTATGGGAAACGTTCTGTGTGTGCCAGGCACCAGTAGATTGCTGTGATAAAAGATAGATACTGAATTTTGGTATGAAAGCAATCCAAATACAATGACATTCATTTATCTGCATCCACACATGGGGTTGACTGCCTGATTATGTTTTTGCAGCGGAGGTGTGGGTATTTGTGTTTTCCTCTCAGGGTTGGGTTATAGATATAGATTTGTGCTTGTGTGGGAGTGTCATAGTGTGGTGTAAGTGTATACCTCAATGTATGCAAATGAAGGAGCAACGTCAATATATTCATCTGACTCCGAGAAGATGATAGGCCAACAAGCATTATTAATCAATGAGTTGAAGAATTGGTCCGAGAATGGAATTGTATCCAGATGGATTTACTTCACATTGTAAAATGATTGATTATACGAGGTACGGTTGTGCGGCTACAGTTACAGGAAAAGGCATGACTGAGCACAAACTATTGACCCACTGGGTAAAAGGAAAAGAGCAGTGGTTCTGAAAACGTTTAGCCCTGAGGATCTCAATTCTTTATGGAGTCATGTTTAGAACACCGTTCAATTTTGGAGTTCTACCCTGATTTCGCTGGTACACAGGTCAACAAATGAAGTCTCATGCCTTTTGAAGTTAAAAGAGGATTTCCTGCAATTTGTCGGATTTTTGTGGTTGCTACTGGAAAGCTAATATCCTGCAATTCTAAACATTGTGCCATAAAGCAGAAATAATCTGGTTTTAATAATAAGATAACAATAAGACAATATTCTCGGGTACTCTGTTTACTAATGTCTCATACTGTATGCGTGTTATATATGATCTTGTATTTGTTAAACCTTCGAAACGTATTCCAAAATATGTTGAGGCAAAAAAATCCCCCAAAAAACGAATGTAAGTGAATTTATGTGTTAATTATCTGGAAACTCGGAGAACCAATGCCTGCCAGCTGAATCCAGCCTTTGACATGTTTCCTTCAGGGTTGTGCAATGCTGGGGTTTGCCACTCACTGGAATACTCCTAAACCGCTAACACCCCTCTGCTATACAAGTCCAATAAAGCACTGCTTATGTACGATGCACAAAAAGCATACAACCGCCTAACAGATTGACACCTACAGCAACAAGCTAGCCAACCAGTGCACCCGTGGCAGCTCCGGATTGGCTATATCAACAGGCACTTATTGCGGTTCCCTAAAGCAATCAATCAATTCTCAGATGAATCTAATTCACAGCTACTAATCTTTCTCTCCGGTAGCAAGCACGGGTTTAGCTCAAGAGATTATGACATAGACTTCAAAAATTGAATATCGATTTAAGTTTGCAAATACTATACCATAATGTACAAACAAAAAACAACAGTATGGAAGGCTGACCGAAAATATTTCAAAAGATTCATATCTGGAACAATAACTCGCCAAACATGGATTGTCCACTTTACCATGCCCACGCCACTGACATTTGCTGCCGAAGAAGTCATTCACATCTAATGTGAGATGGGTTGCCTTTTTCTGGCAGTTGTCACAAGTTAGAAGACTTTTATAAGCCATAGTCAAGCCATCCAGTCATTTGTTCATTTGAAAGGCAATAGCAAGGAATTTCTGTCATTTAAAATTCTGTTAACAATTGGCTGTTAATCTGTAAACAATTGGCAGTTAAAGGCATCTTTTGTGTTCCTCAATATGTAAAAACAAAAAAAGATATAAAATACTGGTCATCAGTAGCCTACATATTTAAAAGAATGTAAATTTAATATCATTAATTATTTTGCCATTAGCCTACATTTACATCATTTATTTTCAGCCTATTTATTCATGACTAGTTCTTTATTAGACATCTTCAAGTAATTTCTAAGCTGCTTGATACTGACTTGATAATCAATTAGTTTTAATAGTATTATTTTTGCCCAGTCAAGCTATATCCTGGGTTAACTTGTTTAACAGCTTTGCAATTAGTTAGCCCAGCTTTGCAAAGTATTCCCAAAGTGCTTATGAGCATATTGCTGAAACCTTTTATCCAATCCCTCTTGTCTAGCCCTGTGGTACCGCCTTGATGACAGTAAATATATTCCTCGCTCTTCGGCACCATCTAGGCAATGCCTGATAAAGAGAACAACCTTCAAGTATACTTAGAGACCCAGTTGTCCGTTAACGGTGTGCTGTAAAAGTCATGTGATGAAATACCTAACATCACCTTGGTGCAGCTCTTCCTCATTGGCAAGGAATTGATATGCAATCCCAGCGCTGGGTGTTTGGCCCAACGCCCAGGGCTGCTGCTGACAGTAGTAGGTGACTGAAGAAAAATGTTTTTACAATCTATTTTATAATATATATTTCAAAAGGAAATATTTTACATTTCTTTGCAAACCACCCTAATGGGCGGACCTCCATTTCACATTATCATTACAGCATTACTAACAATAATTTGCACCCAGACTGCCTGCTCTGGTCAATTTCTCTTAGTGTTCAATGTCTCAAATCTGCCGGCCTGCTGTCCCCACCTGTGGTAGTATTAGTGGGTGTTCCTTACAGTTTCATTCTAATCCAACCTCATTCTCTGTGTACGTTGATGTTGCACTTGCTGCTGTTAACTGCCTCATTCACCTTGACGTCGATGGCACTATCATGTATAGTGGTGGTCCCTGACTTTAGCCTGTGCTTTCCACACGGCATGTCTTTAAAAACATCCAAAATGCCTTCTTTGACCTCCGTCTATACTTAAAAACAAATGAAATGTTATCCAGCCACAACCTTCCCCAACCTGCGTGAGCATCAAACGTCCTTGTCCTGAATGGTTCTGAGTAATACTATATTGACACATAGGGATTCCTTTGAATATGGTATAACACCAACCATAAACCTAAAGTTAAATTTAGAATTGGTTTCTTGTTCCGTAACAAGTCATCTTTCACCCACGCTGCCAAGTATGTTCCTTAAAATGGTTACGTCATCTATAAGCTTGCTGCTAAAAAGGCTCTCAATAAATTGCATGGAATTCACCACACTGCCAACCACTTTGTCAACAGCGCCCCCCTTTAAAATTCATCATTGTGACCTTTACCAACTGGTTACTGGGCACTTGCTGCATGCACAATGCCTGACTCGCTGGTAGTACCTCTTATGTGAATGCCCCCACTACCTCAGCTCACTCCTTAAAATCTGCTATTCCTATTGTAACTTGGGCTCCAGCTGATATTGCACACTGGTCCCTTCTAAAGCTTTCACTTCTTTTGGTCACCATTCATTTCAGTTTGCTGCCACCAGTGACTGGAACTCGTGATGTGTTGAGATCTGTGGCTGAGAAAGCACTTACATCAAAGCAAGATTTACTCTGAAAAATAAGCTTTGGTGAAGACCAAGTTTACCATAAATCAAACTGCAACAACCGGAAGGACAAATACTATGAACCAAAATGTATGTTTTTATTAAACAATTACCTATGACAGGATACACAATCATAGCCTCCGATGAGCCCAAATGAAATAATGTCAGACGTATCGTCCTTGAACAAGTACCACTAGTGTGACACTAAAAGACCAATATATGGACTTGGAGTTTACACACAATCAATTATAATACTCCAAATTGTACTACAACTAGCTCTACTTATTGTTAGAAATGCTGTTTGTTAGTAATAATAATGTGAAATGGTAGACACAAATAAATAATTTTGGGATACAATATAAGCAATATTTCTTTTTACCTTCATTTTACAGCATAATCAAGTGGGCCTCGCACAGCTGTCTGTTCCTGTAAGCGTGTATTTAAACAGTACATGGATATCAGTAGCTGGTCTGTGACTCAAACCATTTAGGTCATTCGATTTTTTTATAGGCATCGACAAAAGTGAATTTGAATTCGAATGGATTGACTTTCAACCAAAAATGCACATGACATTGTACTGAATCAACATAATTTCCAAGAAACAGTATTGTACATTGTCATCTTTGTCACAAACATTTGTGTGTCAAAGGCATCTTAATAGGCGTCTTAAGAAAATAGTTTAAAAAAACGATAAACGCAAATAATCTTTTTTTTTAAACTGACAAATAGCATTAGCTTTAATATAGCTGAAGGTTCCTGTAAAATCTATTCTGGTTAGTACCCTAACACCTTGACCACACCCATAAAGTGCCAGATTTTGGCCTGGTTCAATGGTAGCCTTGTGATCACAACCCGAGTGATATCCATGTAGTGTTTAAATCTGGATGGTGATGGTTTATGTGACAAGAGAACCAAAAAATAAAAATTATGTAGCTCTGGCGGTGACTACTGTCATTGGCTGACATGGGCAGATTTATAAGAATCTCATACACGCAATATAGAAAATGTGCGGCTTCCGCAAACAGACAGGGAAATATATGTAATTGAATGAGATGACCAAATTCTGGCATGCTTGCAAGACCATGGACCTCATGGATAATAATTAGATATCAAAAGAGGATGGTTGTAAAGATCATAATGGAGATAAAACATGGCTAACCTTTCATGTGAGGTGACAAAATTATGTATTTCAGAAGCTTTGCGGCTCTGGAGGGAAATTAAGATAATTACTAGCCTACTATAAAACATCCTAATGTGCTTTTCTAGGCCAAGTAACGTGTGCTCCAGCAGTAAGCCATTAGCGAAGGACTGAGAACGCATTCTGAAGGGAGATGTGTAGTGCCTTCTCGTCTTGACATTTTACATTAGCGATGTCATGACAATACTTAGCTGTAGACTGTAAACCATGTATAGACAGAAAAATAATGCAAATGTTCACTGCCATTGAAGCAGGCAATTTGTGTTCCAGATACACCTGGCTGATAAATATCTGAAACAACTCTCATGTCTTACATATTTCAGATCAGGTATGGTCATCCATAACTGGTTAAGTGGATATTGATTTTTCAACAAAAAGTCTAAAGGTTATAAATATCAGATTGGAATTTTACAGATACAATTGAATGAATTAATAAACATTCCAAAATCCGATACTTTCCAGTTCCCCAAGCGAACATAATCAGCTAGCCAAAGTGATCCTACCTGGCTTTTACTTGAACACAGAAATTGTCCGTTTAATAACATTTGTCTCACTTATCTGGCCCCGGTTCCTGTGTCAGTCCTAGTGTGGTGCAAAAATCGAACTAGTCTGCAGGCAACATTTGGTAATATGTGAATGCCAGAACATCATGTCCACATCTTTTGTCTGTGTCAATGAAAAACCAAGACAATTCTTTTGACATCCAGGCCTTAGAGATCTGACTTATAATGGCTGACTGTCTGTACCGGTCTGCAATTTCAGCTCCATCTGGATGAGGCGGCACTTTAATGTATCTCTACAACTTCATCCGGCAAGAGGGCACACTTGATGTATTGACTCCTACTGTTCTAAAAACTATTTTACATTCTGGGACATATTATGCTGACTGTAAGAGCACCAGATTTAACTTTTGAGTAAATGTAACCTCCGGCGCTTTTGACTTATCTTGGCCTGTACCCAAATAAGCTGATGCCATCACTGAGGCCCCAAAATGTTTGAGACACCAGTTTTTCAATGCCGTTGTGCTTCTACAACACTTCCAATACATTATCAGCCAAAGCCACAGCTCGTTTGGCAGCACTCACATAATCAAATCCTTAACAGCTTCCTTGACTTAGCTTTTAGCAACATGAAGCAAAATCCCAGATCTGAGCAGATATCTGTGGTGCTATCTCTTACTACAGCACATTACTAAGGCTGCAAATATCTTCAGTGACCTTTCAAAACATATCACTGACTGCTTCAATCAAATCGTTCTGTATTCGGTTTGATATACTCAAAAACATGGTTTCTAATATAATGTAGCGCAGTTCAACATTAATTCTTCATACTTTTTAGCAAAAGTATACAATAACTACACATACTTTCTATGATTACATTGGCATTAGTCCGTATAACCCTTCAATGCCAGCTAGTATCCCTAGGTAGCATGTTATTATTTTCAGGGCTTTCAAATCCCATTGTGTGTTGAGTGGCTTGATGTTTTTCCTGCTCATTTAATCACCTGATCGATCTGTGTGTCAGATGTGCAATGACTGTTCTCTTTTGTTTGTTTAGTTCACTCAGCTTTCAGAAGTCTCCTTCTACCCAAACATTGTCCTCATTGGGAAGAGCAGGCCGGCAATACTGCATATGTGCCTAGCTGTAGTAAAGCAACACAGCCATTCCTTGAAATTGTAAAATTTTATTTCTGTCCCTTCCTCTGATGGAGGTCAGGAGGCACAGGTGTTGGTCTTTCTGACTCCATTATGCCCATTGCTGCTTGGAAATGCATGTTTTTCTACTGAATTGTGGATAGCATCGTCAGAAAGTTGTGTTTTACTTTGTTTTACTGTGTTTAAAAACTGTGTTTTAACTGTGTTTTAAAACTGAGTTTTAAAACGGTTTTATTTGCCCAAGGTATTGATATAGAACCATGCCATTTAACTTTTGTTTTGTGGACTGAAATACATTTTATTTTTATAAAATGAACAAGCTGACATTAGCATGAACGTAATACATCAAACCATTCTTGGTCTAGCCTGTAGGTGTCTTGTTTTTTAATATGATTGACAGTCATCATATATCTTATGTGATTGACACGTTATTTTCCTTTAAATAAGTGACCATTTACAGGCAAAACTAAAGAAACTTGATTATTTAATAAAATCAACTATCAACCAACTAGTACACATTTTGGTATAACTCCCTGAAGTGCAGGCTAGTTTCAACCAAAGGGGTTACATTTGTTAGGCTCATAAAAGGACATTGTACAGTTTTTGAGGGGTGCATTTAGCTACCACAGATGTCATACAGACCATTAACTTGTTGCAGATGTCAACCTGGAATGCTGGTGTTTGAATTACAGGCATGTCAACATGTCTTATGTTGTCCATATATGGGGTGGCAACGTTTAATGTTCTGAGTTCAATAACCTTTTCTTTGCAATCAGTCTGGTTGCGTTTGTTAACACTGTGAACTAATATCATAAAATGTGCATAGTTAAATGATAACAAAACTGTAATGCTTTGCAAAACACAGTCTATGTCACTTTAATGGTTCATTTTCAGTAACCGCCAATACAGGTCAAGTATCATCTGCGAGTGTATATCTGTAGCGTTTTGTATTTTCCTCCATTGCTCTCTGAAATGATCTCCCAACAACAAGCTGCTTTTCCCTACTGTTGAGATGACATCGGCAGGCAGCTGGAGGCTCTTTGTTCTCTGTGTAATGATGTTCAGGTGGAGCTTCCGAGGCAGCCGTACTGCTATCGTCGTCAGGTTGATCGGCATTGGGTGTTTAATACTGGTGTACTCAGCGGTGGAACCGGCTCTTAGAAATGTGTCAGCTCAATGACTCACCTTCTGCACTGCAAGCACGTCAGCTAGTGATGGGTTAACCCTTGACCCGCAGTGCCCGCATCTATGTGATGAACCGCCGTGGGAGAGGTGATTGGAATGACTCAAGTTGGCTTTTCTATTTTGGTATTCTGTGTTTTAAGGCATATCCTACTGTAGGATACTTGGATAAAGCCACAGGAACATTTGTATTTGTCATTACTGTTAGAAATGTGTTGGATAATGTTAGATCATTTTAGTACATTTGAGAATTTCTATCTATGTTTTTAAGATAATAGCTGCAGTAACCAAAATATGTTCAGAGATAAATCGATTCCCGTTATCGATTTCAACTGTCACATTCCCTTCTCATTATAAGACCTAGATATATTAGTAGTTCCCTTGAAGAATGGAGCCAGTCAAGTCTGCTATGAATGCAATTTTGAAGCTTGAGCTATGAACTCATTTTGTTTAACTTAATTTAGTTGAGGTAAGAAGGTAGATAGGTGTTACTTTTCTGTCGTGCTGAAGAAGTTGAAGGGCTTCGAGTGACTTCTCTATACAGCTGCAATTGACTGCCTTCTGCTGTTTGTCTGCTTCTCACCCCTGGTTGTGAAGATCTCTTCTGCTCACTCACACAGACAGACAAACACTCTAAACTGTTCTTTCAAATTATAGTTTGCAAAATATAAAAATGTTGTACCTTTAGTACCTACACACTTTTTAAATTATGAGCTGAAATGCATGTCTTTGCAATTAGTTTGTTTTCTGTGGTTCGTCTGCATTAAGCTTATATCATCTAATGAACATTTCTAGTACCTCATTTTCTTGGAATTCTATTTCTGTGTTCTGTGTTTTGTGTTTGTGTGTATGCTGGCAATACTGTTTATTTTTGGATGGAAAAAGGCAGCAAAGACAATATGAAAATCCAATGATTGGAAAGAAAATTGACAAACAGTGCCATTACAAAAAGTGTGTGGCACTTTTTGCTTTATAATAGTCTATTGGCTTCTTCTTTCTGTAAACAAGTAGATGGGAAGAACAGGTATGAACTGAACACTTGGGCCTGCTGCCATGGGTAGCAGCACAAACAAAATGTGTTGAATGTATTTAGGCATTTTTATTTTAGCTGTCAGTTTAGTTTGACTTTATGTTGGCATTTCTGAGTCTATTTTCTTAAATGCGGACGTTTGGAATGATAATAATATCATGTATCCATCTCCACAAACAAAATGTAACTGTTCACGGTTTAAAACTTTTATTTGTCAAGTGCACAAATTAGCATGCGTCATTCTGAACAATGGAATTCTTAAGACATGACAAGCAACCTCTACATATTAATAATAAATATATATAAGTTCAAACTATAACAGAAAATTCAACGTATGCATAACAATACTGACAAAAAGCTATTTAAATAATGTCAGAATGGGAAAAATGGACAGTACAAATATAATTTTTGTTGTGCCTATACATAGATTGAATAAAATGTACTAATGTACATCAATGTACAAAGAAAGTGACCAGAAGATATGAGGTGTTCATGTGATCAATAGATCAGTGTTGCTGGTTGAGGATTCTTATGGTCTGGGGATAAAAGCTGCTTGTGAGTCTGGAAGTGCGTGACTTGATACTTCGATAACGTCTACCGGACAACCTCCGTGTGAACAGACTATAGCCCTGGTGGCTGTAGTCTTTTATGATGTTCTAGTGTGGGGGGGGGGGG